>SRPW01000245.1:0-29160 GCA_018360225.1 Claviceps pusilla | reverse complement strand
AAAAAAAAGACAGCAATAACTGACATGAAAAAGTCCAGCTACAGGCCTACCGCCAAGGCCATCTCGTCTCCCTCCGCTCCCTCCGCACCCCCCCAACCGCCTACCATCGCCACATCCGCTACTCCCTCCTCGAATTCACCCCGCTCCTCGACTCCTCCTCCATATGCGCCAATGACTGGGCCAGCATGGCGGCCTGCGTGCTCGAAAACTACCACCTCTTTGACGGCTTCGTCATCCTCCACGGCACCGATTCCCTCGCCTACACCGCATCGGCCCTCTCCTTCCTCATGACCAACCTCGGCAAGCCCGTCATCCTGACGGGCTCGCAGGCGCCCATCTTTGCGCTGCAGTCCGACGCCGTGGACAACCTGCTGGGCTCGCTCATCATTGCCGGCACGTTTGTGATTCCCGAGGTCGGGCTCTTCTTCCACCACAAGCTGTACCGCGGCAACCGCACCACAAAGGTCAGCTCCGCCGCCTTTGAGGCCTTTGCGTCGCCCAACCTCGACCCCCTCGCGCAGGTCAACGGGTTGGGCATCACCGTCAACTGGGGCCTCGTTCTGCGGCCGACCTGCATCGCCGAGTTCGCCGTCTCCCCCGGCGAGATGGACACGGCGCACGTGGCCTGTCTGCGCGTCTTCCCCGGCATCCAGCCCGACATGGTCGACGCCGTGCTCCGCCAGCCCGGCCTGCGCGGCCTCATCCTCGAGACCTTTGGCATGGGCAACGTGCCCGGCGGCGCCGACGGACCCCTCACCCGCGTCATGCGTGATGCCGTCCAGCGCGGCGTCGTCGTCGTCAACGTCTCCCAGTGCGTCAGCGGCTTCGTCTCCCCCGTCTACGCCCCCGGCACCCAGCTCGGCCGCGCCGGCGTCATCTTCGGCCTCGACCTCACCCCCGAGGCCGCCCTCACCAAGCTCTCCTACCTGCTCGCCCAGCCGGGCCTCTCCACCGCCGACATCACCGCCCAGTTCTCCCGCTCCCTGCGCGGCGAAATGACCGAGATTGCCCACCCGACCTTTTCGCACCCGCCCGACGCTGTCGCCGCCGCCGCCGCCGCCGCCGCCCCCGAGGACACCCACGCCGCCGCCTCGCGTCTCCTCACCGCCGCCGAAGCCACCTTCACCGCCCTCGGCTACGCCATCCAAAACGGCCAACTCTCCCTCGTCCAGCAGCTCCTCCAAGGCGACGGCGTCCAGCTCCTCAAAACCGCCGACTACGCCGGCAACACAGCCCTCCACTTGGCCGCCGTCAGCGGCAACGCCCCCATCATGCGCCTTCTCCTCCAGCAAGGCGCCAGCGTCCACGAGCGGAACCGCGCCGACAACTCCCCCCTCTTCCTCGCTACCCTGTCCGGAAACGAACACTGCGCCGACTTGCTCCGCTCGGCCGGCGCCCATCTATCCATGGAGGAGATTGAACGGGGGCCCCTGGCCAAATACCGACGCGACAAGGTCTCACGGGACAAGGCCTCACGGCACAAGCGGGGGAAGGCCTCGCGGGACAAGATCTCCTCGTCTTGACGGTGAAAATAGACAAAAACTCCAACCCCTTTGCCCTTTGTAGAATGCTTTGTTATGAATGAACTGGGACACGTAATGCATCATGGAGCGCTGGAAACATACAAGATACAACATTTAAGATAGAATACGTACAACATAGAAATACATGCCTAGAGTCAGAATAGAATAACCTTTACTCATGAGAACCTTGCATCATACACAGACATGTAAAAACTGTTGCCAAAAAGATATGATATAAGAAGTAAAGCCACGTTTTCCATGTAGCTACTTGAGGTGCGTTGGACATGCCCAATGTAAATGCTGTGGCCGCCGCCGCCGCTTCTTTTCTTCCTCTGTTCTTCTTCTTCTGTTCTTCTTCTTCTGTTCTTCTTCTTTTGCTCTCCACGTATCCAGAGTTCTACCCTTCTCTTATTCATCACTACTAGGTACAAGAAGCCCGTAGACGACTCAAATCACTCAAGCACGTCAGGGCCGACAAAACAAAAACCTGCGCCATTCCTCCCGTGTCACCCTCACTTTCAAACAAAAGATCTCGTCCATTCTTGCTCATCGAAGAAATAAATCCCCAACGCCGTTCCTGAGAGACCTGGTCCTATCCACGTGGTCGAGGCCGAGGAGGTCTTCCTCAGGTGCTACCAGTGTCCACAGCTCATCATCTGCTCACCCCTTTGCATTAGTCACCGCCGCCGAATTCACAGGTTTTATTTTCTTTTTCTCTTCTAAAATGGCTTGGTGCATCATAAATTGATAAAACATGTGTAGGATAGCACTCACCGTCATTGAGATACTGCGGTTTCGAGTAGTTGACTCTGCGGACCGCCGCAAACTTGATCTTCTCAAAGCTCTTGCCCTTGATGCCAGTACGTTTCTCGAGACGCTTCTTGGTATCCGCAAACTTTTCCCCCTCCACTAACAGAAACTTGAAAGGCACGCCGTGCACTCGGCTGACCTCGTTCTGAAAGTGAAATACTTGGATAAAGCTGTCGTCCGCCGTCGCCGCCGCCTCTTCTTCCGGGATGCGTTCGGCATACATTTGTGTATAGTCATTGAGGTTCACGACCGGATGTTCCCGTCGCGGCTCTCGATAAAATCTGTTGGAGCTTGCCTCGTATACTCTTATTCTACCGCCTTGTTGCTCATCGGCAATCTGCGCCTTTTTGATCAAAGCTCGAATCACGTCTTCTATAGTTCCTGTCTTTGGAACGAGCAAATCGAATTGTTCCTATGCACAGTGGGTCGTCAGATTTTGAAGGCCAAAAAAAAAAAAAGAAAGAAAGTTTCCAAGATTCAGAATGGGCAGTACCTCTTTCGTAATCCCTTCGCTCAGCCACGTCAATTTGATGCTCTTCTTGGTGTCCAGCTCTGCCAGGCTCATCTCCAACACCTCAAAATAAAATGCATCTCCTCTTTGGCTCGAATTAAGCGCGTTTGTGCCCAATGGGTTCAGAATCTGTCTCAAAGTTGGGTTTGTACCACGCCGGACCGCGGCTTTAGGATTATTTGTCGTCGCATTCACCGTCCACAGGCGAATGTGAGTTGGGTCGGTTTTCAGATACGCCCCAACCCGTTCCGACAAAATGTCGTAAGTCGTCTTTGCATTGAGCACAAGGTCAAACGGTTGGTATTGTTCCTGGTCGCACCTGGTCGGGTGAGGGTGGAACCGTACGGTTCTCTTGTTCTCCAAGAAGTCATAGTATTCTCGAGCATCCTCGAATCGATCCGACGCCGCACGTGCTCTGCAAAAGTAAGTCAATGTCAGAACAAATGGAAAAAAATCTACGCCTGAAAATGACGCATCGCTAGTTCTTTGCATTTTGTAGCAAGAAAAGGCAGGGTAAAAGGTAGCAAACTCACGGCTCTTGCAAAGGCTTCTCTTGCGTCTGGTCATTCTCTGCCTGGCGAGCAGAGCATCTTTGGAAGCAAATAATGTCGCCGTCTTGCAACTCGGCCACCTTTAATGTCTGCTTGGCCTTCAAAGGCTCAATCATCGTCGGTTTGATTTCCTAATGCAAATGTCAGGAGGGAAAAAAAAAAAAGGAAAAGAGAGTAAAGAGAAAAAAGAGAAAGTAAAAGAAAAGACTGTGTTGGAATAAAAATCGTAAAAAGACTCCACGGGCCAAGAGAGAATAAGAAAATGTAGAGGGGGGTTTTTACCTCCCAAAGCAAGAGTTTATCATCTGCAGGCAACTTGTCACCCCATCCCATCTTCTCCATAATCTGAGGCACCAAGTCCTCAACCTTCTTTTCCTTGCCAACGTACACATGTCCGATCCCTCGCAATGTCTGTTCATTGGTGTCAAAGTGCTTGAGGAAGAGAAGAATTGCGTCATTCTTGACGATGACTCCATTTGACTGACTCTGGTAGGATGGCCAGACGGGCTCACCATCAGCGTCCAACTCTTCCGCCACCTCTGCCCACATCCGTAGACCGTTATCACGATGGGCTGTAGAACGACTATAGACTTCTTCGACGGTCGGTCTCAGATCCATTATCGGCTGATCAGGGCGAATGGTCTTATTTTGTCGGTTCACCATCATCCAGAGACGGACTTTTCGTGCGTCTTGACCCATATCTTCAGCCACTTGAGCTGTGAACTCCTCCATTGTCATGTTTCGGCGGACGCGGTAGGAACGTGGTGACGCATCATCCACTTCTTGATTTTGATCAAAAGTGCATAGGTCAGTGGCACCATAATGACGGAACGTGTCGTCGCTGATGACCTTGGCCATCATGTACAAATGGGCTTCCCTCTGCTCACGTCTGCGAGCTTCTTTCAGTGCGTTTTCTTCTTCCACCCGTTGTTCTACAAATGACTGGTCAGCAAGGTGAAAAGAATGGGGTTAAAGGAAGGGGTTGTGGGGAGAACACCGTACGCAGATGCTGAGGAATGTCGCTCTTTTGTACCCGACATAGAATCTTGTCCAGTTTTGACTGGCGAATGTACACCAACATGTAGGCACTGTTTTGACGGATAATGGGTGCCTTTTTCTGCAGAGGAGCACGGTAACCGTTGGAAGTCCTGTACTCTCCCCCGAAATTCTCTTCAAGAACTTCTCGGGAAGTCGCCCGGGTGACTTTATCGTCGTCATATCTGTAAAACCAGCCATCCTTCTCAGGCTTGATGAATGCATAATAATGGCCGGCGTTGAGATCGCCACTGTGGACAAGAACACTGTGCAGCTGATAGGTCCATGGCTCAGACTTGTCGGCATCTTCTATCAGATACGGCGCAGCGTCAAACACGTCGGGAAATTCATAGCGGTCGTTAATCTTCATCATCATGTCTCGTTGGATGTCATACTCAAATCGCTTGAGTTGCAGGTGCAAAACGTCTGGAAAGCTCGTGAAGATGACGCCTTTGTTGGCGTCCTGCAGCTTGTGCTCATCTCCGGCGAAATACTGATTTTCCCCATCCATTTTTTCGACCTGGATATAGTCCTGAAAGCTTTCCAGTAGGTTTTTGTTGCCGCTTACGTTGAGCTGAATGTCCCAAAAGTCTTCAATGCGGCTTGACTCGTAGTCCACGTTGATACAAGAAATGTAAGTCTTGATTTTGCCACTGAACATTTCGGGCAGGACATTTTCGGCCTTGGTGCCCTTCATTTTCTCTTCCATACGCTCCATCAGTTTTCGTGATAATTCTTGAACGTCTTGCTGCTCAAAAATATGACGCGTCTCCCAGCCAAATGATTTTGTCAACTCATTGGTACCAACGGCCTGATCAGACGTTTGGAGTTGGTAGAACAGGCGTTGAAGAGTGTAGGCAGAATTTTGCATACTCTCATCATTCTCGGTCGGAATCTCATATACGGCCTGGTTTTGGAATTAACAATTGAGGCCCCGTCACATATCACATTTCGCTCCAAGAGAAATGAACCAAAAAAATCATACCTGTCGAAAAGCGTTGGTGAAATACAGAGACTGGAGCAAGCTATTGAGATAGCATGTAGCACCTTGATTCTTAAGGCCGACATAGCCCGTCTCCTTCTTTGAATCATAATTGATGAAATTGTGCCACAAGACACCGGTCTCGTCTTCAACGACACGGACGTAGGCTGTTATGTTGGCAGTATCGTCTTCGCACAGAGGTCGTGTGCCGTGATCCCAGGGCACATTGAACATTCTTCTGTGCTCTACGAAGCGTGTGAAACCCCAGTCACCTTCCTCTTTTGTGAATCTGTGATGCGCCGCATGATGAATGTAGAGACTCGGATCGTTGGGATTCCACAAGACCAAGGCAAACTGGACACAGCAGCTCCAGTTTTCGGGAACGGCATCTGCTTCAAAGCCATGCTCCAGATATATGGAACATTGATCTGTATTGTTACCGTGAGGAAAGAGAAGAACCCGCCTAGAAAATCATGGTCAGAATCAAGTCTGATGGCAAGCTTGTTCACCAACGTATTCGCCAACTCGTCGTAACTATCCATGTTCAGAAACCAAGCAGAAGCATTGCAACGCACCATGGATGGCCACCAGCTTTGAAAGCGGGACCGTGCTCTTTCTTTCCCAGATTCCTCCAGTTTTCAACTGTCCAGGTATGATGGGCATCGTCAAGGATTTTCGGTTCGTCCAACAACGGAGGCAAAGCTAGCTCTCTCATAGCCTCATCTAACAATTTCGAGTCAGCTGAGATATCTTGTCGTCTCTCCCCATTTCTTTATTTCTTTATTTTCCTTCTTTTTTTGTGCCAGAAAAGAGCGAGGCTCGGCCGATGGGACAAGACATACAATCATTGGCTAATGTAAGGTCCTGGAGTTGCTGATCTGAATCGCCTTGCTCGATGCCGTCGGGATTGATGATGGCAACAGATTCTTTCTCGGAGATATTGGCCACGCCAACGTAGTCATCCGTATCCATCACGATCTCATTGGGGGAGTCGACATTGTAGCTCTGGTTTTCAACCAACTTGTCAGCCTTGAACTTGTTGCGGCAGGGCAGATACCGAGTGCCACAGAACATGATTGGCTAAATTTTTTTTTTTCAAGAGAAAGTATGATGAGCTGTGGGCTGAAACTGCATCCAAAGACAAAGAAATCCTGTTGCAACTTTACAACATAGGTATATCTTGGACGATGCGGACGTTAATGGAAGGGACTGAATCTGGAAAGCCATCATCTGCCCAAGCAGCACCACGAGCGAAATGATGTAGAGGGAATGCGCCGCACAACAGTGATCTGGGGATTCGATGAGTGCGCTCTTTCCGCTTAAACTTTTTGAGGACTGGGGAGAGGGACCGGACGAGGAGGGAGATGCTATCACGGCAATCGTGATGGAAGATCATGGTTCGGCGCGAGAGTCGGGGCGTCACTGAAGGAAACAGTGTGACTCGCAACCGAAGCACAACGCAGTCTTGGAGAACTTCTTCTTTAGATATAAAGCGGAAAGCCAGACCTAGTTGAACCTGTCCGAAGTCGGCATGCCAAAGCATGGAACCCAAAGGGAAAGCGCAATGCAACATGAAATGATTTCTTTTTTCTCTTTCTTTCTTTCCTTGTTACTTCTCTTACCATCTTGACAGCGAGCCGGCAGGGTGTGAAGCTCCACAGCTCGCAAATATTCTATCGTGTCTTGAGGAATTCGCACAGCCGAAGGCTGCGATATGCAGACGTGGGGGCCGTTTTGACCAAACGAGACGTCGATGCCGAATGTTACGGTGTGGGTTGTCGAGGCTATTCCGAAGGTTCGCTGGTGTCGTGACGTTGGAGATTGTTCAAAGTGCTCCAGTCGACGACGACGAGGCTCAGCTCAGCCTTTCCGAACACGCGTTTGGCCGATTCGACTGCGGCGGGGACGGCACGAAATTTTGGGGGGGGGGGCCGCCTGGCAAGTGATGGGTGTGAGCAATGACGAGTTTCGAGATCGAGCTTGGAAGGTCGTTCTTTGGGCAACGTGCAATGTGCAATAAACAGTAGGTAATGAGTAGATTGATAATGAGTCGATTATTGATAAATTCGAATAGAGAGATGGGGGGATGTTTCTTTTGGGAGACTATGGCGGCGGCGGCGGCGAATTTCTTACGACGACAGATGGCGATGGCGATATTCGGCAGTGGACACACCCAGCACTGCTGGCAGGTACCTAGTAGGTACCTACTTACCTACCTACTACTTAAGTAGGTACCTATCTACCAGGTACTAGGTAGATAAGTATCTAGAGAGTATCAGTACCCATAATGAGACTCACTTCCCTCCGTCATATGTGTAGTCCAGAAGTACCGGAAACTTTTAAAGATGCATCATACTTGTAGTGGGGCGGCGTGTCGGTCAGCGCACACGCTCTTCATATTCAAATCAGACTCGACCAAAGTGGCCTCATCGATTTCGAACATAATGGACGTTTCAACCCGTGCTGAGGTCGTATATCGCATGTCATCTACGGTTCCTAAAAAAAAACTTAAACTTGAAAAACTTCATCCAAGGTTGAGTCGGACCCGGTTGTGTTCAAACATCATGTTCAGAATGGCCCATGACTGCTACAGCCGGCCAGACTCTAGGAGTCTAGACACTAGGATCTTGGGACTCGAGAAGCTACTAGTGTGAAAGCCTCAAGCTATGATTTAACGATTCCGTGGCCATGAAGCATGCATTCGACCTTGCATCAAAGTGATGGGTCTAATGGCAAAGCAGAAAAAGCCGCTGGCTTGAATGATGCTCTCAACACGGTTCAATGTTGGTACTTGCCAGTTGGTGAACTGTCTTAACACGGAGCGCCGTCAGCTGTGCGTGCCAAAAACTACTAGGTACCTAGGTACCTAGGTGGTATCCAGTCCCCTCCCACGTACAGGTACACCTCTTTCCCCGCGATCAGCCGATCCACAGTTCCTTCCACATGTCATGTTCTGAATGACATGGCAAAATGAGAGTTCATAACGAACACCCACCAGACTCGATTGAAAATAGTGGGAGGCCCTGCTATCTTATTACCAGGCAAAGTAATGACGTAGTTTAGGCAAACACGAATAAACAATAAACGTGCACAATGCAGGCGGACTCTCAACTGCCGAGACGTCTTTCACATGCGTTCTGTTCGCCCGCGCCAGGTAGGCGGGCAGGTTACCCAAGGCAGTAGGTCCATTGGGCGCACTTGCCTTCACATTTTTAACGTAGTCGACATGCGGCCGAGCCAATCACACCCCGCCGTCCCCTTCGACTCGCCACATCTGTATGCAGTATTTAGTATTTGCAGCCATCTCCCAGAGTGACAGCGCTGACTCCTGAGCCTTCCAGTACAGCACCGGTCAGGACTCCGCACCAGTCAGCACAATCACAATTTTCGTGCAGGCAAAACTCTTGAGCTCAGGAGAATAAGACAGTCTAACCGCCTTGTCCATCACGCCCGACCGTAATTCGGCACATGTGTGGCTCTTGGAGTCTTGGAGCCTTGGAGCCTTGAGGGATCTGAATCTGGGCCTGGTCTTTCAGGAATGCGGAAATCCAGGCGCTCATTGCTCGCTGTGGTACGACATGGATAATGCATGGAGCCGTACGACCAAGACCGAAACAGAAACAGCTCCTCCTCAGCAACCACTTCCTCGGACCCTGTCGATCGTTTCGATTCTCCGACTCTCCCCTTTTTCTCCGACATCTTTTATTTCCCGCATATATATATCTATATATCATATCATATATGTGTATATATGTGTGTATATGTGTGTCGATTGTTCTTGCTAGTCTTATTCTCGTCATCGCTTTCCCTCGACCAGCAAAAGGCGCCCTCGATTTTTTTTTGGATTTTTTTTTTTTGCGCTCGTCTCACTGCCGTCTGCACCCTGTCGCATTATTGATTCGTGTTTCCAGCCCTGCTGAACCAAGGCGTCCAGAGTCCAATCACTGCAACATCACGGCCGAACGAAGTGGAAGCTTCGCAAAATCAACCAGATACAGTCATTGACTGCATGGAATCTAAATCATGTTCTCTCCGGCGCTGCGCAGTGCCAGAAAGCGATGCAGACTGAGCAGATGTCATGTTCTACGCGCAGCTGTTGTCACCGAATCTGGGTCACAATGGGACGCTTTGCCGAACAGGTCTCCAACATTGCTGCGACATGGGCTGCCATGGCAGTCGCGCAAAGCTAGCAATGGCTCATGGCGTCCTCCGTCTGTTCTCGACGAGTATGTCTCGGGAAAAAACGAAATGCAAAATAAAAATCCCATTCTCAGACATCATGCCATACTGATTGCAAGATTTTCTCTGCATATAGATGGGTAGCAAGAGAAGCACGGCCTATCAGCTTGCGACAGCTGATGGTATTTGGCCGCTCCTTGACAGAATCACGACTCATCCGCTCCGCAAATTATGTCAGGACAGAGCTTCCGGCAAGGTAGGCAGGCTCTGGCGCCCAGATCCCATTCCAGTAATGCCGTCTAGAATGAATCCTGTTGGTAGCTGACCTAGGTCATCGTGCAGAGTAGCCCATCGTCTCCGTGACATGCAGCAGCTGCCCTACGTTGTCGTCACCAACCCACACATCAAGGAAGTCTACGACCTGTACTATAATGCATTTGATCAGTTCCGCAAGATCAAAGAAATCAAGACATTAGAAGATAATGAGAAGCTTTGCGACATAATCAGCCATAACCTCAAGGTCCACTTGACTGTAATTCCGAAGCTGGCCATGGGTATCCTCGAATGCGGCGGCTTGATGACCCCTCAAGATCTCGACAAATTCATGAACACCATACTTCGATCCGTATGTAGTTCCCGCTCGGAAAGCCCAAGAGAAACCTCTCCCCTCTTTCCCCAAACAAATAAACAAACATGATTTGCCTTCTCTGTATACGCAGCCAAACTGATACGCATCATGTAATAGCGCATCTCCCGTCGCGTCATCGCCGAGCAACACCTATCCCTCACAGAGACCTTCAACTCGTCGCACTTCTCGCCCGGCGCCATGCTCTCCGAGTCGGAATTTATCGGTGAAGTTTTCATCCGCTGCTCCGCCAGAGATGTCATTGAGCGTTGCGCCAAAGCCGTTTCGGCACTTGCCCGATCCACCAACGGCTCCGACGTCCTCGTGCCGGAAATCAACATCGTGGGCCACCTCGACGCCAGCTTCCCCTACATCCTCGGCCACATTGAATACATAGTTGGCGAACTTCTTCGCAATGCAGTTCAAGCCGTCATTGATCGCCACCAGAAACAAACCACGTCCGACCCGCCTCCACCCATCGAAGTTACCATTTGCGAGGCCCAAGAACACGTCATATTTCGCATCTCAGACCGCGGCGGCGGCATCCCTCGCGCTCAACTCCCTTACCTATGGTCCTTCTCCAAGGGCCCCAATTCGCAGCACCAACTCGAGAACCTGGGTCAAGTTCCCCGCATGGCCGCCACCATGCAAGAACTCCATATACAAGATGAAATAGGCCGTGTCGATCTCAAAACGCCCGCCGTGTACCAGAACTCGCTGTCCTCTCTTTCCAGCAGACCCCCCAATCTCCGTCTAGGCATGGGTCTGCCACTAAGCAGAGTATACGCCGAATACTGGGCAGGCAGTCTCAATCTGCACAGCCTAGAAGGATACGGCGTGGATGTGTTTCTACAGATATCCCGCTTGGGTAACAAGAACGAACAGCTCGTTACAAGAACAAGCATCGACTCTGTTTAGATGCAAACCGTTCTGAAGGGAGTCGTTGCCAATAATCTTTGTCTTTTTTCTCTTGTTTTCCAACCCCACCATTTCCACTCCTCATAACACTATGCATATGAGAAACTAGCCTCTCTTCACCGTTTGGTTCTCCTTTTCACTCTGTTTCCTTTTTCTCTCTCTCTCTTCCATAATCAAGACATCTTTTATATGCGATGTGCGTCTACCACTATACCAATTCACGGGGAGGCGAATTTGCAAGCAAGAAAAAAGCGCACCATGAGCCATGAGCCATGAGCCATGGGTCACGGGCCACAAACATTTTTGATACCATGCATGATTGACCAACTTCATGAGGCAACATCACGAACCACACACGACGGGGTCTCCACGATGGGACAGGGACACCTCTGAATCTTTTTTTTGTGCCTCTAGACTCTATGTTTAGTGTCATCGAAGTTGATTGCATGTTTTTAAGTTTTTTTTTTTTTTTTTTCTTTCCTTTTCCTTTTCCGTTTCTCCCTTCTGTGCCCCCAGACTCAATGTCATTGGCTTGTTTGTACGCGAGACTTTCTTCCATGTTCCTTCAATAAGCATCTACACGTATCCTTGTTTTAGCGTATCTCTATTCCAACAAAGGACAGGACTTGGAAAAGGGGGGACGCCAGAGCAAAAGCTGCCCGGGACTGGCGGGACACAAAGATCAGAGTACAGAGTACAGAGTACAATCGTCATAATAGACCTGACAAATGCTCCTTCTCAACACGACTGATTTGCAACCGCCCGCGACTTCAACTCCATGTATATTTCTTTTGCCCCAACCATCGCAGCCGAATAAAATCATGATATTGAAAAACTAAAATTATATCGGGCAAAGCTAAATATCTAGCCGACAATAAAACACTAGTTTTGAGCATCAAACCTGCGAGCAGCAAAAATAAACAAATAACGAACAACAAGGGAAAAGGCTGCGTGATGTAAAGAAATAGAGAACAAGATACTTTGCGTTTCCACGCGCCCGCTCCGCCCCCATCAACTTTCATGGCGGTAAAGATCCGAGAGGCCAATACATGTTAATTCTGTTTTTTTTCTTTTTCTTTTTGTCGCCTCTCTTCGCGACTGACCCCAGTCCCTCAGACTGAGACCCAAGGGACATAAAAAAAAGAAATCAATAAAGAAATCAAAACAGTAATCTCGGTGTTCCTGCTGATCGCTGTCGTACCTGAGACCAATAGGCAAACCAACACGCTAGAGTCCTTGACAAGACTGCCCAATGGTACAAGCAGGTTCCGTCAACATTTATACATGCCCCTTTCCTTTTTCCCTCATCTCTTGGTGGAATCAGTAGGCCATTCTTGAAAAAGTTTTTGACATGCCCTTCCATCTCGACACCAAGTCTCCCAAGCGGAGCATATAAGCAGAAGGAAAAAAAAAGAAGAGTGACAAGCTTTCATCGATTTCATCATGGCTTGCTTGATAGAAAAGCCATTCTCTGCTCTTAACGGCGGCCGTGACTGCGGACAGCACTGCCCTGCATCTGCTCGAGCTCGGTTTCCAACTGCTTGATCTGAGCATGAGTCTGCTCGAGGTCCTTGTTGAGACGATCTCGCTCGGCAATGAGCTTCTGCTCCCACTGTCGGAATCGCTGCTCCTCGATCTTGACTTGTTCGGTGAAACGCTTGCGCAAGGCCTCCTCTTCCTCCTTGAATTTGGGGTTGTCCAACTTGCGGGGACGAGCTTCGCCAAACTTGCGCGTCTCCATCTGCTGGGCGCGGTAAGCCTCGTAGTGCAGCTCTTCGGTTGTGTGAATGAGATCGAGCATGTGGGTTCGGATCAGGATAGATCGCAGCTTCTTGAAGTCGCAGTGGTCTTCGTTCTCGACTTCGGCAACACCCCAGGAGTATTGACGGCCCTTGACAATGCGACCATCGCTGGCCTTGACGTCCTTTTCGGAACCGATAACGGCAAAGGGCATGGCGGCCATCAAGCTTCGAGCGTGCTGAGCGGCAGCTTCATCGTCCTCCTCGACCGGGGGCTGGTAGATCTTGATGTTCTGGGCCTCAATGACGGAGATGATCTAACCACAGGTTAGCACCGGAAGACAGATTCGGAAGCTCAGAGACAGAAGAAACAAGAAATCACAGTAGCAAGAGCCAACAACCTTCCGCGCATACTCACTCTTTGCTTGAACTTGGCCAGGTCAGCAGGGCTGAGAGTATCAGCCTTGGCAATGACAGGAATCAGGTTGACACGAGAGCAAAGTCTCTTCATGACTTCGATGTCAAGAGGCTTGAGGGTGTGGCCGGTGGGACGGATAAAGTACAGGCAGGCATGGACACGAAGATCAATCTTGTCCTGGCGGCGAGGCTGCTGCTCTTGAAGCATGTACGATTCGTGCTGGTCGTCGAGAAATTCGATAATGGGCATCCAGGAGTCGCGGTTGTTGACATAGTCACCGAATCCGGGTGTGTCAATGACGGTCAAGCGGACTTTAATTATTTCCCACCACCCAAAGGATTAGCCATGGCGGTTCTGGAGTTAAGAGAGGTGATGCTGGATTTTTTTTTTTCATTACCCTTGAAGAACTTCTCCTCGAGCTCAGCCTTGGTGATCTCAATTTCGACGGTCTTGTCCACCTGCTTTTGATGTCTACGCTTGTGGTCGGCATAGTTCTTAATGGTGGTAGAGAAGAGTGTGTTGATAAAGGTGGTTTTTCCAAGGCCAGATTCGCCAGCAACCTAAACGCAAAAACACATCAGCCTTCACTCAATCATGGTTGGTCACGGAAGGTCGTGTAAAGTTTTGTCATGTTTGACTGCCGGGAAGTAAAAGAAGAGTAAAGAAAAAAAAATTCAGCACATACCATAATGGTAAAGCTAGCACCCCTCTTGGCAACGATTTTGTGTCGCTGATTGGGGAGATTGGCAATGCCAATCGGCGAGGCACTCTCAGCGGCTGGGGCCATCGTTGGACGAATGAAGCTATGAATGGGAAGAAGACTTGAGAAAGGGGCTCGAAGTGTACTTCAAGTAAACACACACGCGCGCAGATCGAACAATGGATGCACCTCGTGAAGAAGGATAAAGCAAGGCCGAGTTCAGATAGGAACGGGATGTGAGGATGGATGGAAGGGCGGATGGAGTCTGAGACGGAAGTCCAAGGCAGGTGGAGGTGGAGGATGGTAGCTTGGGATGGCTTCTGGCTTCAGGGGCGGCGGCAGCAGACCAGACCACTGAGACCCGCAGAGGGGCGGCTGGATGCCGGCCAGTCCAAATTTACTGCCCTTGCCTCGTTGGACCTTGGTGGGAGGACAGCGCAGTCTGATAGGCTGGCGGTGTTTCCCAGACTGTGTGTCCCAAGCTGTCACATTCGTGCCACTGTCTGCCTTTACGGTCAATGGAGGATGGCCAATGGAGAATGGTTCGTATGGTGAGATCGGAGAGATGGCCAGTACGTTTTTTTTTTCTTTTCTTTTTCGTTTTTTTTATTTCACCCACAGAGCGCGAGCAGCAGAGATGCTGGCACAAAGCTTTGGGTACAGGCAAGAAACCAGGGGTCTTGCCCACCAAGCTGCCCAAGACTCAAGTACTGAGCTGGTCGCACCTACCTAGTACGTAAGTACCTGTACCTGTACCCACCTGCAGACTCAGACCGGGGAAAGAAAAGAAAAACGACCAGTCACTCCTGCTAGTCTTATCGATAAGCAATTTGTTCGAAATTTTGACATTGACGCTGACGAAATCCAGCATGCCATCATCTATCCTCGCATTCGTTGATGGCCTGGTAGATGGGCGATAAACATGAAGACTGACTTCAAGGCAAGTCTCCCTCCAATCCGGCATCGCAAGGAAATCATCTGCTGACTTTTGCGACAGTTCTCGAACTTGCTGGGCACCGTCTACTGCCAGGGCAATTTGCTCTTCAGCCCGGACGGAACCCATTTGTTCTCGCCCGTGGGCAATCGCGTAACTGTCTTTGATCTTGTTGAGTGAGTCTTGAAAATCTTGATTCCGCTGGAGCGGACTGACTATATACTTGGCACGCATGTTTCGATGGTATGAATACGGGCATGCTCATTGCTGACGCTCACGCTGGCGCGACACAGAAACAAATCTTATACCTTGCCGTTTGCCCATCGCAAGAACATCGCACGAATCGGACTCACCCCCCGCGGCAATCTCCTTCTTACCGTCGACGAAGATGGATTCGCCATCTTGACGAATGTCCCTCGCCGGATCACCATCTACCACTTTTCATTTCGCTCACAGGTCACGGCCCTCTCCTTCTCTCCGTCGGGCAGACACTTTGTCGTGGGGTTGGGACGCAGGGTCGAAGTATGGCACGTGCCATCCACACCCGACACCAATGCCGATGGCGAGGTCGAGTTTGCCCCATTCGTGAGACATCACAGACATACGGGTCATTTTGATATCGTGCGCCATATCGAGTGGTCAAGCGACTCCAGGTTTTTCCTGACAACGTCCAAGGACTTGACGGCCCGGATATGGAGCGTGGACCAGGAGGAGGGCTTCACACCGACAGTTTTGTCTGGACACAAGCAAACTGTCATCGGTGCCTGGTTCTCAGAGGATCAGGAGAACATCTACACGGTCAGCAAAGACGGTGCAGTGTTTGACTGGCGCTACGTGAAGCCTATTCACCCCAAGGAAGACGAAGAGATGCGGGACCCAGATGACAAATCCGATATGCGATGGCGTATCGTTGAAAAACATTACTTCATGCAAGGAAGCGCCCATGTCCGATGTGCGGCCTTTCATCCTGCGTCCAGTCTTCTCGTGGCGGGCTTCTCCAACGGTACCTTTGGACTATACGAAATGCCCGACTTCAACAATATTCACAAGCTGAGCATTTCCCAAAACGACATTGACTTTGTCACCATCAACAAGAGCGGAGAGTGGCTCGCATTTGGCGCATCCAAGCTCGGCCAGCTCTTGGTCTGGGAGTGGCAATCAGAATCCTACATCCTGAAACAACAGGGCCACTTTGACTCGATAAACTCCCTCGTCTACTCTCCGGACGGACAACGCATCATCACAACGGCCGACGACGGCAAGATCAAGGTCTGGGACATTGATTCGGGCTTTTGCATCGTCACATTCACCGAGCACACCAGTGGTGTTACCGCGTGTGAATTTGCCAAAAAAGGCAATGTGCTCTTCACTTCCAGCCTGGACGGTTCCATCCGAGCGTGGGACTTGATTCGATACAGAAACTTCCGCACCTTTGCCGCGCCGACGCGACTCTCGTTCTCCTGCATGGCCGTAGACCCCAGTGGCGAGGTCGTCGCGGCCGGTTCGCTCGACTCGTTCGACATTCACATCTGGTCCGTTCAAACTGGCCAACTCCTGGATCAACTGTCCGGTCACGAGGGGCCCGTATCGGCGCTGGCCTTCTCGCCCAACGGCGACTCGCTCGTTAGCGGAAGCTGGGATCGCACCGCCCGCATCTGGTCCATCTTCAGCCGAACGCAGACGAGCGAGCCGCTCCAGTTGCAGGCCGACGTCTTGGACGTTGCCATCCGACCAGATTCGCTGCAGCTCGCCATCTCAACGCTCGACGGCCAGCTGACGTTCTGGTCCATGGCGGATGCCGAACAGGTGGCAGGTCTCGACGGTCGCCGAGACGTCTCCGGAGGCCGCAAGTTTGGCGACCGAAGAACGGCCGCCAACATTTCGGGAACCAAGAGCTTCAACGCCATTCGATACAGCACCGACGGGAGCTGTCTCCTTGCAGGCGGCAACAGCAAGTACATCTGCCTCTACTCGGTCACGACCATGGTCCTGCTGAAGAAATTCACCGTCAGCGTGAACCTCTCCCTCTCGGGCACACAAGAGTTCCTCAACAGTAGCCGTCTCACCGAAGCGGGACCGGCGGACGAGCTGGACGACCAGGGCGAGGCATCCGACCGCGAAGACCGCATCGATTCCCGCCTCCCGGGCTCCAAACGCGGCGGCGACCCATCCGCCCGCAAGAAACTCCCCGCCGTCCGCGTCAACGGCCTCGCCTTCTCCCCCACCGGCACGGCCTTTTGCGCCGCATCAACGGAGGGTCTCCTTATCTACAGCCTCGACACGACCATCCAGTTCGACCCGTTTGATCTGAACATGGAAATCACACCGGCCTCGAC
The DNA here is from genome assembly GCA_018360225.1 of Claviceps pusilla. Taxonomy (NCBI): domain Eukaryota; kingdom Fungi; phylum Ascomycota; class Sordariomycetes; order Hypocreales; family Clavicipitaceae; genus Claviceps; species Claviceps pusilla. The sequence continues at coordinate 11,899 of SRPW01000245.1, read as the reverse complement.
GCTCAACGTACTCGAGTCAGAGCGCGACTTCATCAAGGCCCTCGTCATGGCTTTCCGCCTCAACGAAGCCGGCCTCATCAAGCGCGTCTTCCAAGCGATTCCCGCAGCCGACATCGCCCTCACGGTCGGCCATCTGCCCACCGTCTACGTATCCAGGCTCCTGCGCTTCGTAGCAGCCCAGACGGAAGAATCTCCCCACATAGAATTCTGCCTCCTCTGGATCAAGGCCCTGATTGACAAGCACGGCGCGTGGCTAACGGCCAACAGGAGCAAAGTGGACGTGGAGTTACGCATTGTGTCCCGCGCGGTGGCCAAGATGAGGAATGAGATCCGACGACTCGCCGACGAGAACGTGTACATGGTGGATTACTTGCTTGGACAGGCTGGCACGGCGGCGTCGTCGGGAGGGAAGCGAGCCACAGGTCCCGTGGCCAAGGTTCAGCCGGACGGTGATGATGATACGGGGATGCTTCCCCTGGGAGGCGAGGACGAGGGAGAGGAGTCGGATGAATGGATTGGATTGGATTAGAGCACGCATATATGTGTACATTTGATTTTCATTTTTCATTTTTTCATTTTTTTTTAGAAAAAAAGAACTAGCATATTTTGGTCTTGTGCGCTTTGCAATCGACATGACCTGCGATATGTTCTTGTTCCTGCCACTGTCTTGGCAGACCGTTGTGCTGAACGGTTGTGCTGGACCGTTTGCTGGACGGTTGTGCTGATGCCGTTGTGTTGACACCGTTGGAACTGGTAAATCGTTGAAAGTTATAAATCGTTACTGGCAACGCTCAAACTGACAACGTTGGAGTTGGCACTGTGGAACTACCACCGATATCATCATTCAACGTTGACAGCATTACCACTGAAATATACAGTCAGTGGCAGGAAATGTCCACACCCCGATGGGTATTGTGACGGCAATGACTTGGACTGGGCAAAATACCTGGCAAAAAAAGCTAAAAGAGAAGCTATAAGAAAAGAGTTTTTTTTTTTTAAAAAAAAAAAAAATCTAAAAAGAAAAGAGAACGAAAAAGAAAACAATTCATTCTTTAATATTATGGAAGGGTTTCGGCCACACACTGTACATCTACGTCATATCATAAACCAAGAAATAAAAAAGAGGAAAGAAAAAGTGAAAAAGTAAAAAGAGAAACTGACAGGAGGACAACAGACACGCGTACTTCGTTACAAGTATTCCATCCCGGCAACTACACTGACTAGACAGAGTTTTTAACATTTGACTGATAGCTTCCAACTTCCGCATTTCAACTTACGGACAACTTTTGACTTTTGACTTTCGACATCCGACTTCCAATATCTAATGTCTAACTCCAGCCCAAGACCTAACTCCCAGCTTCCAACTTCGAATGTCTAATGTTCGACCTCCGACTTCTAACTGCTGACTTCCAATGTGCAATGTCTAACTTCCAATATCTAATATCCAGTATCCATTATCCAATGTCTGATGTCCAACCTCCCACTCCAACTTCCAACTCCCCGGAACACATCCCATCCCTCTATACCACCCCTTTCCTCCTTCATCATCCACACTAAATCCCTCAACAAACCCAAAACAGCCGTCCCGCTTCTCAAAATCTAAACATCAAACATGTGGTTTATCATCCAAAGAGTAACGATATATTTGTGCCCAGCATTCGAAGCAGCCATTGGCATTGCCCACCACCGCCCACTGCCCACACCGCATGGCACATCCCACAGTACAGCCTTGAAAGAAGAAAGAAAAGAAAAGAAAAAACATACTACGCATCTACCTCTTTCATCCCGACAACTCATAAACAGTCCTGAAATACTCATCCCAGGACACTCTCTTCAGACACACCAACGTCATGACAGGACGTCTTGAAAAAAAAAAGCCCCGTTTGAATCTGCGGATACGTGACGCCGGTTTTGGGGCCCACGAACCATACAGCACAAAATGAGGAAGCAAAGCCTCGTAAGGAAAAAAGAAAGATGGGGAATGTACAAGTAAAAAGAAATACGCATATTAGGAAGCATAACAAAATGGTAAATGTGATATATGTTCAGACCTATTCATGAATCAATCTTGACACATCAATTTCCATGGACCATCCACCTTGAGCGTCTGCAGAGTTCAGATGCTGCTTTACTGTCTTTATACCCTTCTTGACTGTCTCTAGATGCACATGCTAAGAAAAAAAAAAAAAAGAAAAAAAGAAAGAAAGTTTAAATAAGAAGAAAGATGAAAAAAAAAAAACATGAAAAAAAAGAAGAATAAGAAAGAAGGAAACAAAAAGAAAACCCTCCCATAACCTTCCCCCCTACACTTTATTCTCGTCGTCTGCAAAATCAAAGCTTCCCGTAGTAAATTCTTCGTGCAAGGCCAAGTCTTCAAACTGCTCAGCAATGACCTTGATAGTCGCCAACTTTGGATTTTCTTCTGCGAGATTGAAGTCTATAATTATGTTCGACAGGGCACGCTCTGGAACCTCGTGATAATATCCCTGGCGTCGAACGGCTTTCAACAGTCTCCTGGCTTCATGGCTCGATATGAGTCTCTCCTTCAGCGCTCTTGCCGCGAATCCCTTGACCAATTCCCAGAAGACCCGGAAGCTTCTATACAAGTGGACCCAGCCCCGTACACAAAGCAAGAAAAACAGCCGTCGACCTGCGGCATTGCGGAACCGCTGGTTGAGCATTGCGTCTGCCAGTTGTACCAGAGGCGGGTTGATATATGTACTCCAGGTAGCAGAGGCATACTGCTGTTGAAACTGAAACATGAGATATCCCATGTGATTCAACGAGGCGGCAATAATTGCTGCTGGGCAGCCATCCTTGGATGAGAAGGACTGTAGCTTATGTTTGGCGTATCCTATCTCTTCTGACATGAAGGGAGAAAATAATTGAATGACCATGCCATGAAACAGAAGACTAAGACTCTTGTTGTTAGAGCAGAATTCTAACAAGGGGTATTTTTTGCGTAACTGCTACTACACAATAAAGGAGGGCGCAGTGGTGGTTTGCTAATGCTTACTGGAATATCAATACGTGACCTGGACTATGTTCTCCTCGAGACACGCTGCTCTCCACGCCATCTGACCAAGCCAGAAGCTTTTGATACTTGGCTTCGGCAAAGGCTAGAGACACTCGTTCACGCAGGGGCCGAGGATCAAGCCTATTATACACAACAAAGACTTCCTGCATTAACGTCCAAAATCCACACAAGTTTTGAAACGTACGACCCATGGACATTGACAATGGAGTGGTGAAGGCATCGGATCCCCCGTCTGATTTTGCGGGTTGCATGAGACCAACGTCTGCTGAACCTAGAAGTGGCAGTGTAGGCGGATATTGAATTGGGGGTTCCTTGAAATAAAAGCTGGCGGCCCTAATGCTTCTGTTAGCATTCCACAAGAAGCATTTTTAAGCAAATTTTTCAACAAAATCGATAACACCAAAGAAAAGCCAAAACAAACCCAGACCCAAAATTAAAACCGTAACCAAAACTACAATCACACCTACAACCAAACACAACTACAACTAAAATTCAACCAAGATTACAACCAAGATTACAACCAAAGTTATAACCACAACTACAATCGCAATCACAACCAACATCACAACCAAAACGACAACTAAACAAAACTATTAACCAAAAAAAAAAAAGAGAGAAAGAAAGAAAGAAGAAAAAAGAAAAAAGAAAGGGATGGAACGACTTCTTCATCTCCTTACGAAATCCAATTGTACGCCGCCCAAGCTGCAAGTGACGCGGAATGTTGCCACAGTTTTGGTTGCCCTCGCAGACTTTCGACTAGATCGCTGTCTAGCATGGCATCTAAAAGTCCAAATTCTGTAGCAATTTGACGAGAAGCCTTCAAGAACTCATATCCAGGTTCGTCTCTACCATAAACCTGACATGCCAAACTCATCATCAGAGTTGCTGACAGGGTTGTGATAGGTCCATATGGGGATGAAGTCGATGAGGCTAGGTTTCTGCGTGTGATATTTCTTTCGCTTTGCCAAAGAGTTGTTGCCTCTCGAAGAAAGTCGGGTACATAGGACATGGATTGAGGATCGTGTCGAGCATATGCTTGCTACATGACCGATATACCGTATTAAAAGACGTTATGCTTGCGCGCGCGTTTTCCATGCACGTGCAACGGCAAAAAAAAAAAAAAAAAGGGGGGGGGGGGGGCAAGACAAAACCACTCACACAAGCATAGCACAAAACAGCGCTGACGAGAAAAGGTGAACAATGCTCCAACCGCTTCTCAACCAGATCTGTCAAGAACAAATCTGCATCAAATATCCCAAATATGGGATGGTCGCTCTCGAGATAAAAGGAAATTGCGGATGCGGCAAGTGTGTTTGGGATGGGGACACTGGTCCAGAATTTGATTTCCAAGCTGCCTAATCGTGGGTCGCAAAGCTGATAGGTCTCCGAGGTTTCTGGGGTCGCAGTGTCAGAAACCGAAGTGTCTGCGGTAGAAGAGCTCGGTCTAGATTGACTTGTGGCGAGTGACCGTCTTGACAAGACAGATGAGGTACTGCTGGTCTGCGGAGAAGATAGACCCTTGGACAGCTCGTCAGTTGCGGTCAAGGCAGACGAGTTGAGAAAGGCGACGAGTTTAGCAGGATCAAGTGGCGGAGTTTTTGGGTATATGAAATTATGTCGGACCGAAAGTTCAAACTCGAGCAAGCTGTCGGTTGCTGGGAAGAGGCTTTTCGCGGTCGCAAGGTCAGATGGCCGATACTGACCATGCATGGCACCGTGGACAGAAACCATCGAAGCAGCATCGGATGTCGTACGATTTCGAACATCTCGTAGAAGTTGGATAGCGTTTTCCTCGGGAAGATTTGTCAACTGCTCCAGGAGTCTGGCATGGTTGTTGAGATTTGTTTGCAAGTCCAGGTTTTCCTTTCTCAAAGCGTCATTTGTCTCGGAAACGACTCTTCGGTCTTGACGATACACACAGTTGGTGTTTCGTTTAGTGCAGAGATTACATGCCGGTCTATTGCCATCACACTAATAAAATGTGTGATGGAAAAGGGCGCATTAGTCGAAGATGGCGATGGTAGAGGACGACGTCTCTTTCTTTTCTTGTATCGTCTTCCTATCTGCGGAACCAGAATTCACTCTCGAGTCTCAACTCTTGACTCTTGACTCTCGACTCTCCAGTACTGGACTGCTGACTGTCACAGAGGCGGTACAGCCGTTTCAACTTGCAACAAGGGCTCCAAAAACGACGACGACGACAACCGCAGCAGCAGCCGCAGCAGCAACAATAATGATAACAACAACAACAACAACAACAACAACAACAAAAAGGAGAACTTACAGCCACCTTTTTAGCACGGCAAGAATCACATGCTATACCTAGCGCCCTTCGTTTTTTGATTTTGCCGTCCGGGTTATTCTCCGGTTGAAGAGGAGGTACCGGTTCCTTGCTCCTCGCAGGAGTCGGTAGCAGAAATCGAGGCTGCCGTTGTTGCATCAGAGTTGAAAATTTCGGATGGTCCGAGCTGAGCAAGTTATATGGTGAAGATTGTATGTCGTGGAAGTGTGACGCCCTATGTGACGCCTTAATTTTCGAGAAATCCTTTCTTTTTCTCCTTGCCCTTTTTTGTTCTTGACCTTTTTTTCCCCTTCTCTCTGCTTCTCCTTCTAGTCCTTCCTTTCTTCTTCCTCTCCTTTTCTTTTCCTTCTTTTGCTTTGGGGAACTTGAAAATGCCGCACAGTGAGGTTCACGTACGATATGAATAAATGAAGTAAATAAGCATGCGAGAGAGGGAGAGAGGGAGGTAGTTTCTCTGAACCTGCGGGCCAAAAGACAAGAGATAAAGAAAAACGAACAAACACAAAAAAAGGACCTAGCGAGCTTAAAGTTGTTTGAAATTCATATCTGCAGGTCTGGCAGCCACGTTGGATTGGACAGGTACAAATCGACCTATGACAGCGTGGAGATGTCAAGTCAAGGATTTGGCTCTTGGTGAAGGGCTACCTGGATGAAAGCGCGGTTGGTTGTTGGCCCTAGTAAATGTAACGATGGCGACTTGGGCCCGTCAGCCTATTTTTTTTTTTCCCGGTTTTTTTTTGGTCCCCCCTCTGAAAACAGAAGGAAAGGCCTAGACAATTAGTGCCGTTAATGAGCAAGAACGGCTCAGGCTATCATGGAAGGAAGGTTTAACGTGACAAACAAGGCAAGGGGCGTCCCGGGGTGCTGCCTGCCCTCCGAGGCCATTCCTGTTCGGAGAGATTTCCGAAAAGTCATGATTGGCCAGCAACCTGCCCTCCGGCGAAGTAGACATGTCTCGAGTCCTCGACTTCTCGGCTTTGTGCGTGACCGTGGTCTCTGGGACATTAAGCGATAATCTTTGAAAAAAAGCAAACGGCAATTTTGACCCTGAAAAAAAAAAAAATCAATCATGCTGATCCCTGGCAATGGCGAGCCACGATGCACGACTATAACGACGACGCCCTGATGTGCCACTAGTCACTCCTCGCAGGCTCTCCCTCGCCCGTTGCTCTGCGTGATCTTGTCAAATTCAACATTCCAATCATACCATCGATACTGCCTTTGCACTCTTCTGGCATACGTTTGCCGTCAAAAACCAAGCTGCTTCGGTCCCCGAGACCGACAGACAAGATGAAGCAAGGTTTTGACAATCATCCGCAGACGGTATGGACGATGAGACTTTTCCCCCTCTTAGGAAAGTCTGGGCACGTCATTCCACGCGTTTGGAAAACCTGCCCCCCTGATCCATCTCGTTTCCTGATCCTGATCCTGCACCCCTTTCAGTAACATGTAGTGCACCTGCAGCCAGTCCTCATCTTGATCCAGCCGAATCCATGACCGCCCCTTCCATCTCCGACAGACTTCCTGCGCCAGGAACAACGACCGAACGACCTTGATAACATGTCCGTCATCGACAATTTCATGGAACTTTGGAAGAAGATCTAGAGGTTGTAATACTCGCTCGTCCTCTTGCGGAACATAGTCTCGAATGTTAGACATGCCAAGAGGAGCACATCCACGAGCAATATACTGGACAACATCATAACGCATTTTGTGTTCAAGCAACCGGACCCTCGCGCTTGGTGGAACAAAGGACTTGTCCAATAATAAGAAGAATGGCGAAGAATTGAGGCTATGACTGCACGGCAATTGTGTCCAGTTAGTCAAATCGCTCGCTCCGTTCCATTGAACGTGCAAGTACGAAAGTCAGGAGTAGAAAAGAAGCATAACGGACATGAGGAAGAAGTCAAATTTAGGAATATGAGGCGGATTCCACGATGCTGCGGCCGCAACATATGCGTTGTGATGCAACATCTCTGCAGTTCTCTCTTCGACATCGTCCTCCTTGACTCGCAACGCAGCCAGAAGCGTAACGGCCTCCTGCAAACCCCTTCTCAAGACGCCTTCATACAAGGGGTTATCGTCATCCCATACTGCGCTATTTGACAGGCCTGGATGGTCTCTGCGAATATTTTCACAGATTTCCGAAAGACGCCAACCGTCGACATTTGCGCCAGACTGATGGAGAGATTTTGCAGCAGCGTCGACCTTGTCGAAAAAGTCCCCCAGCGGGTTGCGATGAACAGCTGCCTGAGCAAGTCCCGAAGCAATAATGGCAGGTTGCTCCCACTCCAATCCATATTGAAGCTGGATCAAGGGATGAGCGATTCCAGCGAATAGTCGCTGCACGATATCTCGACATTTGGAAGTGTCTTGACAGAGGAATTCATTCACGACGACTTCACAGCCCTTGTTGTCAATCTCGAGCTGGAAGAACCTGAGAAAGTCGCAATAATGCTTGCCTAGACCGAGATATTTTGGCGCATTGGCGGACCAGTCATGTTGCAACTCCTGGACAACAGTGTCCCGGACAGGGGTCGATCTCTTCTGATAAGACTCATTGGCGTCATAAGCAGCCTGCAAGGCTGAGACGGGAGCCCCAGTACCGTAAAGGGCCAGAAGATGGTGAGTAATCTGTTCAGGGGAGGAATCATGGTGAGCAGGTCACGTCAAGGTTAGTCAAGCTTCCGCGATGAGCCTTACGTGGTTGTGGAACCCAGAAGAGTTGAAAAAGACGTGATGTTTCTGCAAAATGTGGTTAGAATATGCACAATGCAGTTGCACGCGTGCAAAGGAGAGCAGTACCTCAAAATCGTCTTGTAACAGTTCCACCACCTTGGCCGCCGTCTCCTCGTCCTGATTCGGCTTCCAGAGTCCGGTGTTGTGGACAGGGATTAGGATTCGATGGGCGGTGGCCATGTTCGCGGGAAGGAAAGAAGGGGATGGGACTAAATGGATTGAATGGAGTTGAATGAGCTGGGTGGACTGAATCGACGGAATCGACGGAATCGACTGGATGGAGAAGGACGGCGCAACTATTCTTTGGCGACGATGCACAACACGGTGGAGTCGACTTTCGACAACGTGTTTGCGCAAACATGTGAATCTGGTCATGAGTCGAAATCCAGTATCAGCCGTCTTTGGATTGCACTTGAAATATTCAAAACAACATCTGACGCGGCTGCGGCGACTCGAAGAAATCGACGAGCGGTTTCGCAATGCTGACAAATGTGCAGTCGTTGACGGTTTGTCTGCATTCTGCCGCGGTCATTGAGCTGTCATTCACTGGACGTGGCGTCTGATGGTGGCAGTCGGCGGGCCGTGGATCCCCGGACACGTCAACGGCCAGCGTCAACGGCGTCAACGGCGTCAAACAGGCCAACGGCGTCAACGGCGTTAAACAGACCAACGGCGTTAACGGCGTCAAACGCTTGTCTGATGTGGCGCCAAGGCGCTTGCCGTTGCTGCTGGCTCGACAGAGTGACATTTTCGAGGGGAGAATTACCGTTTCACAAGACGCCCACCAGCTTCACATTTGAAGAGGGAATGAAAAGGGAGGGTGTTGAAATGATGGACGAGGGTGGTTGGTTCATGATTCGGCAACCACGCAGGTACAAGAAGCCGCCAACAGAGGACGAGAAAGGCCCAGCACAGGTCGACGAAGAAGTTCCAGCAGCCACGTGTGTTTGAAAAAAAAAATACAATGCGTGCATATACATGTATTTTACATACATACACACAGATGTATATACCTGTATGTATTCCGTGCACGTGTCTTTATGCCTTCATTTTTTTCAACCGCGCCGCAAATTTCCAACAAATAACAAACGTTTTGATGCCATCATGTCATGACCACGCACATGAACAGGGGCGGCGACCCAGCCCCAACAGTGAACACTGAACACCATCGACTCAAATATGGCCACGCCATGAGCGGCGCAGCCAATAGAAGCGAGGCTCTCCCGCCACTCTAGACATTGCCGCACAAAGCGCCAAAGACAAGGGCCATGAAAGACGAGCGTTTCATGAGAAGAGCAGTGGCGGGGTGGAGTTTGCAATTATATCGTGTATGGTGGAACTTGGACTTTGCAGCAGCTCCTGAGTCACAAGGGTCTCTCGAGTCTTTGCCAAGCCGTGTCCATCCCACGGGGCGCGCCTGGCAGGCGACTTTTCCTCAGATGGAAAGGGACCGTTTTCTTTTGGACAAAGGGCGAAACTGGGGATGAATACTCAAAGACCCATCGTCAAAGCAAAGGTGGCAAACGGCAATGGCGCTGTTAGTGCCTCACAGGGATATGGAGACAAGGAACAAAGTATCGGATCTAAAAAACTCTATCTCTGGTACACGTGGAGAATGCTCTAGAGTTCACGATGGATATGAAAGGAAAAGAAACACTTATTCATGGCTCCATTTTGGTCATGTTCCACATTCCCAGTGACGATGGGCGTGGATCTGGGACGCCCGGGTTGCTTTGAAGTCATTGCCCATAATCCATACGGAAGAAATCGAATATATTTAAGTTGACATTTTGTTATTGTTATTGTTATTGTAATTAATAAAAAAAAACGTTTCTTTTCTTTCTTTCAATTTTTTGTTTTAGCGACTCAGTTGCCGTTGCAGGAAAGGGATGAAAGCGGCGACACGACTTAAAAAGGGGAACGAGCCGCAAACACATCCGATATAAGGGTGTTTTTAACTTCCTCCCATCACATACGACCATAGGTGGCAGAAAACTCGGGATCCCGTCCGCTCTCCCATAGATAAGCTGCCAACCGACAGATTAGTAGTTGGGTCGGTGACGACCAGCGAACACCGGTTGTTGTATGTTTCCTTTTTGCCCGCGAAGGTAAAATGGGTATTTTCCGACATCTTGCCGAATGGCTTGGAAGTCCTTTCTTTTTTTTCCTTTCTCCTTCCTTTCCATTTTTTTCTTCTTCATGCCCAGAGGATGGAGGAACATAGGGGTGAGAGTGGGGAAATCGTCCCTAATTCTTAATTGGAATTTCGTCAGACAAGCGCTGCCGATACGTACACCATAAGACATGTACATACAGTGGGACGCGAAATCTATCTGACTAAAGGAAGGTATCACAACTGAATTTAGCCGGCTATTCTAGTATTATATAGAAAATAGCTTATAAAAAATAAAAAAATAACATAAAAATAAAAAAAGCTTATAAAATAAAAGCTAATAAATAAAAAGGAGAGAAAGCTAGAATATAAGGTATATTACTTAATTATTTTTATTTTTTATATTTAAATATTTTATATCTAATTGGCTAAATTCGTGATACCTTCCTTTGGTCAGATAGATTTCGCGTCCCACTGTATGTATATATGCTCAAGTAGACCACATCCGTCTAACATTTGTAAATAAATAAATAAATAAATAAATAAAAAAGTTAAAAAAAAATTCCATGCTGTGAGCAGTAAGCACAGGCCTGGGTGGTGAATTCCTGCACAATGAAGTCGGAGCTAAGGATTCTCGTCGGTGTTGTTGCCCTTGATGGCTGGGAAATGGTTAACCCGGGAGAAGACCCTGCTGCTTTTTGTAGTTGTAGTAGTAGTTGTTGTTATGTATTGTTATGAATATGCTTTATTTTGCTATTCATGGTCCTTTCTCTGTTTGCACCTGCATGCAGTTCTCGTGTGCTGTTCTATGGCTGGCGGTGCTTTACCACCTCCCAAGGTGCGGCACGTCTCTCTGCTGCAGTTGATAGATCGTCTCTGTGTCTGTCTCTTTAGGCTCGGTCTCCCGTATGGCGAAAGTCAGAGCGGTTAGCCATCAATTACTTGATTTGTGTGGTTGCATATGCAGGCGTATTAAATGACTAGTCAACATGCTCAACACCCCGCCTTGATAGATGGGCGAGTATACGTATTATTGTCGAAAATTCGGACTGAAGCTGCTTGTCTAACCGCGTGTTTTTCATTGCTCCGGCTCTCTGCGTATTTGTTTTATGTGACTTGCATGGAGAGGTTCGCGGTTTGTGAGAGTGCTGGCCCGAGGATGATGGAAGCAACGGATATGGTACAACAGTAGGGTCGACGACTGTCGAGATGATTTTTTGACGCGTTCCTAAAGGAGAAAATGAAATTCATTTCATTAGAAAGATGAAAAAAAAAAAAAAAAAAAACCTGGGCCTGTTATACTAACTGAGATGGAGTTTCGCACGTGTGTTCGAAAGCCAGCTTGGCCCAGACGGCAATGAGTGTCGGTTCGTATTAACATGTTTCGATCTTGAGTCTCCTGGCAGTGACAGGATTGCCTGGCATCATCTTACCGCAGACTCGGCAAGATCTCTCATGACGACTTGCCACTAGGTCGTAACCTGGCCTTGGTGTTTAATGGATTATGAAACAAAAACAGGCTCCTAAAGGATTGGCTCTGGCCCCACATCGGCGGCAATCACGCCCCCTCACGCGCCAACGTGACAAGGTATCGCGTCTGGGCCATCATTAGCGCCGATCCCTTTGGCAGTCATAAGGCGCCAAAAAGGTACCGACAGGGATGATTAACCAATCACAGTGGGTAGTATCTAAGGTACTTCTATCTTCG
>SRPW01000244.1:0-29193 GCA_018360225.1 Claviceps pusilla | reverse complement strand
AAAAAAAAAAAAAAAAAAAAAAAGACTGAAAAGTAAGACGCCCTTCGAGTTGGAGCTAAGCTAATCCCGACACCCATTCCTGCAGAATTCCCGGACCGCATGCTCGCCACCTTCAGTGTGCTCCCGAGCGCTCATACCTCGGATACTGTCGTTGAGCCTTACAATACTACCTTGTCAGTTCACCAGCTGGTCGAACACTCGGACGCAACCTTTTGCATCGATAACCAGGCTTTGTACGACATCTGTCAGCGAACCTTGAAGCTGTCGAGTCCATCCACTGGCGATCTGAACCATTTGATCTCGACTGTCATGTCTGGAGTGTCCACGTCTCTCCGTTTCCCTGGTCAGCTCAACTCGGATTTGCGCAAGATTTGTGTCAACTTGGTAAGAAATGGCCCGGAACTGTCCAAAGAAAACCCTGTTTTGTGCATGGATTCCATCTTTAATCGCACATGCTAATCTTTTTTTTTTCCGTCATTCTTCCTTCTTTCAAAACCCTTAGGTGCCATTCCCACGTCTTCACTTCTTCATGGTCGGCTTCGCTCCCCTGACCAGCCGTGGGAGCCATTCTTTCCGCTCCGTCACTGTTGCCGATCTCACCCAGCAGATGCTGGATCCCCGCAACATGATGGCCCAGTCCGATTTCCGCAACGGTCGCTTCCTCACATGTTCGGCCATGTTCCGCGGCAATATCTCTGGAAAGGAAGTCGAGGATCAGATGCGCAAGACTCAAGACAAGAACTCTTCCTACTTTGTCGAATGGATCCCCAACAACGTCCAGACTTCCATGTGCAAGGTGCCACCCAAGGGTCTCAAGATGTCATCCACGTTTATCGGAAACTCTACTGCTATTCAGGACATCTTTAAGCGTGTCGGTGACCAATTTGCTGCCATGTTCCGAGCCAAAGCCTACATGCACTGGTACACGGGCGAAGGCATGGACGAGATGGAGTTCACCGAGGCTGAGTCCAACATGAACGATTTAATTTCGGAGTACCAGCAGTACCAGGAAGCCACTGCGGACGGCGATGAAGTGGAAGACGAGCAGCAGGGTTGGGAGGACAACGCTCCCGCTGGAGAGCCCCTGGAGTAGTGGAGTCGTTTTGGCTGCATCCAATGCCAATCGATCGATGGAGGTGGAAAACGTCGGGGCATTCAAAGTCATGGGAAGTCGTCACTTTCACAGGGGAAAGTGTCTCCGCTCTGTCTGTCTCCGTCTATCTTTCTCTTCTCTTTCTCTATCCCATTCCCCCTCTTTCTCCCCTTTCCCCCATTTTTTTCTTTGTTCCACTTTCCGTTCGATGCGTAAAAGTAATGCTCGATACCATGTCTTGGACACGTTTCTCTTCTCTCGCCCTGTCGAGTCACGACTTCGAATACTTTTCTACTGTTGAGGAAATACCACCACGAGCCAGCGACTCGGCCATAATTTCTCGTATTTACGTTCTATTTAAATGAGCAGGACACTACATAGTTTGTAGGTAATGCAAAATACATCAATGCCCCTGTGTCAGTCAATCCCATGTGTCCTTTGTTCTTCCTTGCCGGGTCTGTGTCTCATGCAGCGGAGTTTGGACTTGTTGTCGAAATCAATCATGATAAATGTTTTCGTACTATTCGATTTATTCTTGGCTATCGTCACGTGTCCTTCATTTTTAGCCTTTGTTTCTCTATTTTCTTTTGGTTTCTTTTGATTTTTTTTTTTGTTGATCTTGCTTATGGCGGAAAACGACCAATCATTGGTCCATTTTTTGTTTCAACATTGAATTTATTCTTACGTTTATTCTTACCTTTCTTTGGTTCTTATTCGTTTACAATTTTTTTATCTAGTATGTATTTATTCCTTTTAGTACATTTCATATTTTTCTTTTCCTTCCTGATAATTTATTCTACCTTTTTTTAACCAAAAAAAAACCGTTAACTTTACACTCCTGTCTTATCGTTTTATCGTACTGTCCATCGTACATTGTTCCTCTACGTGGATCGGCACCTCAGTCAGGCATCTGGGAACTGAGAGCATCCAGCAAACTGAGTCCGTGCTGCTGCTCCGTGTCCATGGGAAACTGACTCGGCACGTTGACCGCCCCAAACATCCAGTCGTTCCAGTCGGGCCATCCTACGCCGTCGACGTGGGCAAGAGGCACGGGCTGTCCGTTTTGCTGCCTCTGCTGCTGCCTTTCCATCATGTTGCGCTGTTGGAACTTCTTGAGCATGCCACTGAGTCCGCGGCCCAGGTAGTGTGCCACGTGTCGCACGCAGGGACTGGTTTCTTCCAGCAGGGCGACGATGCCCTCCATAACGGTCGCCACGTTCTCATAGCGAATGTTGAGATTGGCCGATTTCCACTGCGTCTGCGCCTTCATCAGGAACAAGCAGGCATATGCAATCGTCGTGAGTAGATACAGCGGCACGCCAATCACGGCTGGTCGCATGTCAGGGTCGTCGAGAATCAGCTCCAATGCTCCAAACGCGCTGCTGATGGCGAGATTGATAAACTCTCGACGCTCGTCTGACATTGTGTATTGCTCTGTGGGACGTAGCCCCCGTAAACAGATGGAGAAGAGCTGTACTCGGGCAAAGTGGTAGTGGAGAATGACGCCCTTTGCTGGATAGTCGGCGATGTGCGGGTCAGGTGCTAAGGCGAGGGCAAAATAAAGTTAGCAAGTAGAGTTGCTTCGTAGATTTTTTTTTGTACCCTTTTTTCCCCCTCATTTGACGCCTTTATTCCCACCTACCCAGTCATGGTTTCCACTGGTCGCGCCATCGCGTCAGGTCAGCGTCGAAGCGGCGCAGGATTTCAAATTCATCATTGGCAATCATCCTCGATCGATCGGGCCCAAAAGCATTAAAAATCCGGCTTAGAATAATAAAGACTCCTACCTGGCCGTGTAGGCGGTGATCGGACATGGTGACACCTGGCAAGCGTAGGTAGTCTTCGTGACAGGATAAGGTCGAGTCTTCACCGATAACAGGCGGTCTTCCATAGGCTATGCTAAAGTGGTGATCGCACACGTACAAAAGGTACCATAATCTAGCCTTCTCGACACACTCTGGGCGATTTCTCAAAGCCATGGCGCACAAAACTGGTGCAGGTTGAGCTCAGTGGCGATTCTTACTGCCAGCCCCGACAGCTTCCAGCTGAGGTCAGAAAGGTAAAATGCTCCGATGCATAAACCCCGAACATCGTCGAGTACTTGGTGTCGGTCAAACACGGCTTGAGTGACGAGTTCCAGGAAGATTGAGTAACATACATCAAAGGCGCGACCATCATCTTGTGCGTGTAGTGCCGTCACAGCAAGAATGGCAGCAGTGAGGAGAGAAGATGATGCTCTCACCTCGTCCAAGGTGTCATGCGCCAGTGCGATGCCACCCCAAAGGTAGGCATTCAGAGTCTCTCGAAATCTGGCAAACAACCTCTCGGCTTCCAGAAGATCGAATTTTCCCTGGGCAATGAAGTCGGCCTTGAGAGTTTGGCTGGGGGTCCGATGAATTCGTGCCCAGGGATGACTGCGAACATTGCGCAACTTGGTTAACTCGAAGAGACTGGCCATTGGGGCACTGACCATGGCCTGGTCATCATCGCCTTCCTGCCCGCCAGCTTCAACCGAGTTTTCTCTCGTCATGCCCGTGGGGCGAACGGGTGCCATGTCATTAGCGTGGCTTTGCCGCTGCGCTGCCGATGAGACTGGACGTTCTCCTCCACCTGGTGTGACGCTGTCATTGCCTTCTAGGTTGGGTAGCTGCGTGGGCAGTGGACGAGGCATGTTCAAAGTCCGCTGCACGTCGGACAATGCAGCCTGAAGGATTTGCATCTGTGTCTCAATGTTCCTTTTCCACTCGTTTTCTCCATCTAGAAGAGTTTGCAAGCTCTTGTTAACAATGCACCTGAGACCTAGCCTGGAGCAACGCGCGCACTGTTCCTGGCCGGGTTCAAGATGACACTTGATCTTGCGATTCTGGCATGCTTGGCCTGGAGGTTACACCAAGCTCAATGTTAGCTCGAAAAAAAAAAGAACAAAAAAAAAAAGGAAAAAAAAAATCGCCGTGCGAGCCAACATAATCATCGTGACGCGGTCGGTTGTGTTGGAGACCGCCACAGAAAACGTGGTGTAAGACAAGCCAAGGTGACAGCAAGCGGAAGGAAAGGGTTCGAGCAGTGTGGAACGCTAACGACCTACAAGCACGAATCTTGCGCGAGATCTTGGGCTGATGGTCGCCAGAATCGCTGGGCGGGCTAACCTGCGAAGAATCAAACCTCGCTCGCTTCATAGTACATTGGGCCTCGATGGATGTTGGGATGGAACGAAGTCCGCACCGAATAATGGGTCTGCTGGAGTGGATGATTTGGGAAGAAGAAAAGAGACAACAAGTTGAGGGCGGGACAAAGCCCGATGGTTGTAACATGTGGCCGTGCGGGAAATGGACGGCGGCGAAGTCTGGCTTCGGATCCGCCTGGCGGTCGCTTTCCCCGCACATGATCCACCCCTCGATGCTGCGTGCGGGTCTCCAGCCGTTGCTGCTGTGCCGTGCCTTCCTCTTTATCGATGGGAAGGAGCATCTGGAGTCCCTACTTCCTACCTGGAAGCGAACCACGAAAGGAAAATGGCGCTGGTCAAGCCAGCCGCTACCACAGCTTTCCCATGACGGCGTCAACCCTTGACATTATTTGCGGCGCGGCAAACAGCTCATCAACCAAAAAGAAACATCAATTTTGCAATGCACAAGTTCCTCGAACGCTTCTACCCAAATTCGCTCTATTTGTGTGGACGTGCGTCAGTGCGCCATCATCTTTGTTCCCACACCCCATGTGGATGCTGCCAACAACGCCCTCTCGGCGGCTCAAAGCCTGCTACACTTCCCGCTGCACCAGGCTGGAGTCTGCAAGAATTCGGCCAGTTCGGGAATAACGTGTTGTAGATGGGTGCCAGACGCTGCAGTCGTGATCCTCAGCTACACCATGCCTCTGGGCTTTGTTGCGAGTCCGTGGCGTTGATCGCGCAGTCAATGGCAGCTCAACGGCACGCAGAGTCTCTCTCCATTTCATGCCGTTGCACTCCGCATAAACGGAGCGGACGGTTCCCCCTTTTTGGCTTTCTTTTGATCCCAAACATTGAATGCTGACAGCCAGTCCCACGTTCTCATCCTGGCTCCAGCCAAATTCGTCAAGGATAAGACCGGCCCTCGGGCATTATCCTCGACGAACGTCCGGATAGCATGTCATGCCTTCCTTCCCTTCCTTTCTCCGTGTGCAGAGCCGCGCTGGGCGCGGGGGGCGCGCGCCTCCGGGACTTGTCGAGAGTCTAGACAGACCGGGGCGCCAGGAAAGCGCGGGAACGCGGATCCCACAGGCACGCAGACCTATCACGGCATGGACGTTTTTTTTTTCTGTCTGGGTCTGACTCTGGGACTGACGATACTGGATTCCGACTTCAGTGGACGCCTCCAACCAAGTCGTTTTGATACATTTTCAGGGGTATAGCCATCTACAGATGCCCAGAAACCGATATAGCAGTCTGCGAAAACGCTTGAGCAGCAGCCAAGAAAACAAAACACGTTCTTTGAGATTGTTCTTAGAGACTCCCGCACAGCGTGGTCACCCTGCCGAAGAAGTTGAAGCTGGTAGGATAGCCACCAGCCAGTTTGACTGCTGTGTCATCACCATCACGCCTCTTCTTCAGCCAGCGGACGACTCTTAGTCGATGATGCCTCCGAGGTCAAAGAAGCAATTGTGTTTGCGTCCGTCAGCGAAACACCCTTTGCAGAGGATGAAACTCTTTGACATACACACTCGAACTGTCATGATCGTGCCGATCCTGCGGCTGCTAGATCAAAGGCGACGAAGGGCCAGGGTGCAAGTGGTTGGATTCGTTGACGCACTTCTGCGACACATCATTGCCGCGGGCAGCGACACTTCTTTGCGTACGGCTTTGGAGGACTTGGGAATCAGGCGGGTATTCGCTCTCAAAGGAGCAGTTCCGGGGTTCCTCTCTGGCGATGAGATGCGGACATGCGTCATCATAACGGGTTCTTTTGATCGTGGATTGTGTTTTCTGGGAAGGTCGGAAGCAGGCATATCTTGGCGGAACTTTTGGATGCATGATCCATTTGAACTGGGTATCTAATTTGTGTATACCAACGGTGCGTTTTCTGTCACTCTTGTTCTCCCTTTTTTTTTTTCCTGGTTGTCCCACAGATGCATAATTGTCGTTTTTTATGCAGCAAGTTGTGTTTGCAACAGGATACAGGTCTATACAGGGTCGAGCTACTTGGGACGATTGTTGTCAATTCAACCAGATCCTGAAACAGATCCTGCAGTCTACGCCTGCATATGTATACGTTCCATGAAGCGAGTCGAATCTAGATGCAGTGGCTTCATGGGTATTTCCCGGAACCCTCTGCCCAAATTTTACACCCAAACTGTCTTTGGGTTCGTTGAACTGCCTCAAGGGTCTCGGGGATCAGGTCAGTTGGGGGCTAATGTTGCATGCTGCTTGCTGCTGCTGCTGTGCACGTGGTGGGGCGCCACTTGTGATGCCCTCGATGCACGGCTGATGCTGTCATCTGAGGGGGTACATCAAGTACATCAACCTTCAAGATGTCCTGTGCTCGCACCTGATCATGAGAGCGATCCGATGCTTGCAGCAACCCAGGGATGGCTGTGGTATCAGCGGCAGACGAGTGGTCAGTAACAAGCTTTTCTCTTCCAGCCTTTCCCTGCTCACTTTTCAACCGCCTAGGCCTGCCAGCCGTCTGCAATCGTCGTTGCAGCCTCCTCTTGTCTCGTCGCCGCGCCCTCAGGGTGATCAGGATGCCGAGGACGTTGAGGATGATCATATTGGTCAGGATGTCCTGGAAGCTCCCGATTGGAGGGCACCGGACATCTTTGCCAAGTTGTGCTGGTCGTCTGCTTGCCGATTTACTGACACACGGGACCAGCCTTGCGTCGCGGGGACCAGAACAAATAAAACAGCATTCAGCATGACCATGGTTCGTGCTCGCGACCATGAAGAGAGGAGACGGAGGTCTTTGGTCAAGCGGCATGCAGGAGCCATGTATTTATGCCATGGCTGGCCTTCTCGGATCGCGAGAGAGAGGGGGGAATGGAAATATAGATATCTTCTCTGACGTTGTTCTCGTTGTGGAGGACGTGTCCGATGCAGGAGCAGCTTCTCGTGAATAGCAAAACCTTGTGTCTGGATTCAGCCCGTTCGTTTACGGCACATGCCCAGTAGGGCGTGCCTATGTCTTCAGGACTTTGACCTCACGATGCGACAAATTCAATCGACTATGGTGGCAGTTTGGATGAGCTTAGTCTCAGCACTCCTCCTCTACACTCCGATTGCATCAGCAACACCTACGCCGAAGCTGTCTGAGAAGTGCAATGGACGTGCTGTCACACAAGATGCGTGTCAAAAGCAAGATGGATCATACAGCAGTCAAGTGCCTCGAGAAGGAAGCTACATGCCTTGGGTGCAGATTCCACTCCGTCAAATCGGCTTTCCGGCCAAGCAGTATGTTACGATAGTCAATCTGACACCGCACCGCTTCATTCTTGACCGAAGCCGCACGCATTCGTACCAAATGGATACTTTTGACTGGGACGACATTCCGCAAGGGCGAGCTCGTCAGAACGCTGTCGAGTACACAAAGAAGTTTGGCAAGAATGCAAAGGACGACGGCGGCGAAGCGTACTACACCATTGAGGGCACCAACAAGCGGTTCGAAGTCAGGGCCCGGACTCATATTCCCGGCGACTATCCGCGCCGCACCATTTTTGACTTGACTGGCATGGGCCTCGGCCAGCGCGAGTATCTAGATCCTGGCAAGGAGACTGCCGTCACCTTGGTCATCACCGGAAGCGACTCGTACGGCTTCATTGCCTCTCTTCGCCATGGCCCGGGCAACTGGATGAAGGCCTTATACCCTGTCATCAGAGACCGGCAGCTCCAGCACATCCTGGTGCCGGCCACGCACGATTCCGGCATGAGCCGAGTCAGCAACATGATAGACTCCATCGGCACGGAAGCCAATACGCAGACCCAGGGTCTCACCATCTATGACCAGCTCCGTGCTGGCGCCCGCCTGTTTGACCTCCGCGTCGGCAGCGTGCATAAGCTGACCGATAGCAACGACTACAGCTTCTGGACCATGCACGTGAGCGACGAAAGGGCCGAAATCGTCGTCGGCAATACGGGGGAGTCCCTCGACGAGGTCATCCAAGAGGTCAACCAGTTCACGGCCGAGAATCCGGGCGAGATCATCCTGTTCCGCGTCCGGTATTTGATTGGCATGCTCGAGCTCCCCGCCGACGGGCCCATCTACTGGAACAAGGACATTGTCAACGCCTTCTTTGACAAACTCAGGGCAGTCCACAATCGCTGCGGAAATCTCGACGCTGCCATCAAATTCAACAAGAAAAAGGCATCGTACTTTATGGACCAGAACAGCGGCAGGGGCTGCGTGCTGTTCCTCCTCAACACGCACAACCTACCGGCCGACGTGCCGCGCGATGCCGTCGCAGATGGAATCTACCAGGACTCTAGAATGGATGTATGGGACAATTGGTCCGACCTCCCCGACACGCGCAAGATGGCTGAGCACCAAAGCACATCCTGGAAGACGGTGGGCCGAAGCGGTCGTTTCGACAACGACCGGTACCTCATCAGCGAGTGGCTCGTGAGCGCCGATATCGTCACGACGACGGCCCTGTCTATTGAGAACATTGGCATCCTCCCGACCAATCCGTCCTTGTACTGGATGGGCGTCAACCAGATGAGTCCCCAGAGCTGGCCGTCGGCCGTGCTCGTGGACTATGTCGGGGTGGTGGTCCAGGGCCAGTGGGGGTGGGACCAGCTCAGCGCGGAGATGTACACTTTTGCCATTGGCATGAATCTGTACATGATTAGTGAGAACTGCGATGTCAACACACGGCGGTCTCCGCTGCTTGCCGGGTCGGAGGCGGGGGCGGAGCCCGGGGCTGGTGAGGATTTCAAGATTATGGGGTCGACCAGCGCGGGCGCGGGCAACCCGCTGCTATCGACCTGGAACGGCGTCATCTATGCCAACGGCACGGTGGACGACAATCCGGCGGCGGGCGTGCATCCCGGGCGGGTCCATGTCCTGAAACAGGGGACCAGATTCCTGAACGGGACTGTTGTGCAGGGGAATATTCCGAATCCGGTGTTTGTTTGAAGGGAATGTTGTTTTACAACAGATGGAAATATCTGGTATGTGTTTCGCTGATGAGAAAGTGATGTCGACACTGCCGAGAAGATGGGACAAGGAAGACGCAATATATGTACGGATATATAGATGTAGAGCTCTGGCAGGACATGTGTATACCCTATAAGCTATAAGTGAGCACTACATACAAGACTAATTTCCGCAATAATAAATAAAGAAATACACACAATCTTTTATAAAATTATTATCTTCATATTTCTTCAATGTCAACGTCATATACCGTCGCACATGTACGCCGTTCAATAATCCGTATACATTAACCTCGTGCCCCTTTGCCAGAGCTCACCACCCCGGCACCCCTGACATGACACCCGACCAGCACAGGCCGTACAACTCTCTGTGCAAAATGAACGCAAATAGCCTGGCGCAGGTGCAAGGGACGACGCTGCTGCGTGTAACTCGGGATATGGTGGATGCTCAGACGTCCATGGACAGGACAGGCTCTGGCCTTGTGTTTGGCTGAAGGAGTCTAACCCCCTGCCTGTCTTTATGATGTCCACAAGCCCGTGCATGCAGAGTGATCTAGTATACGAAACACTGCATAAACTCTATAAAGCTTACCGTCAATGTATTGGCCGGCATTCTCCATATACATCTTTAGACGGGATAATGCTCCGAGGACCTGTCAAGCACGTACTCAACATAGCGGCTAAAGGGTGTTTTCAATAGCGTGTCGGGCCTCATCAGGGCGTCTACAGCTCAGCTTGCGAGAATCGGGTTGAAGTTTGCATTCCTGTTGGAGGGTGTTTGGGGGCGATAGATGCTGGCTTGAGGGCCGCTGTTGGACTCGGGACCCGTTGAGATGAAGGGAAGTTGGATCAGAGAGCTATGAAGCCTGATATTCTCTACTATGAAATATATAACTTCTAGTCATGGTCCCATGGTCCTTTGGTCCTGGGGTTGTGGTGAAGATTAAACTAGAAAAACACTTTTAGGGTAGGTGTGGAGGAAAAGTGGTTCGTCGGCCCAAAACAAGACTCAAAAGCTACTATGCACGCCCGCGGGACATGTTCACATCCGTGATAATCGTCGCAAGGCGAAAAACAGCCACGACAAATGCATAAGCGGACACGGGTACACAAAAGGGGTTCTAGGATTGTGGTAAAGTGTAACAAGTTAGAATGATTATGAAACATTATCTCCATGGTTCAGGAGAGTACACTGGTATTTGGAGTAGCTAGTTGCTATAGGAAGAAGGGCTCCATGTAATCCAGCATGACTGGGGTTTGTTTTTGCAGAGATGTGCACCGGGGGAGAAGTCACAGCACGGCGTAACGATGGCCAGATGTTGAAAATTCTTGAGGAGATTTTATAAGTGATATAGACGGATATATGCCTTACTTATAGGTAGCATATATAGGGTCTGGGAGCCCAGGGAACGGGCGTAAATCCACTCGGGGGTTGTGCTGTATATCCGGATCCGCCACGGCCGCGTGTTGCTGACGAGCACACGGTACGAAGCGTCCACCCGCCGACCGCAGAGGGCAGACACTGCCATGTGGGAAAGTCGACCTGACTATGTGTGCTGAGAAAATATGGCCTGGGATGGTACAGTGCGTGCCTGTTTCGACGGTGCTGATTGCGTGGGTGGTAAGTTGTTTGTGATGCAGGTTATACTATGCTTACTAGGGTTGTGTTGTGATGATTGAAGTTATATCGTAATCATTTAGGTTATACTATGTTATTGAGGCTATGGTAAAATTAACTAGATTATAGTATAATCATTTAGGGTATACCACAATTATCCAATGATAGTATAACTAGATCTTTCTAGCTGCCGCAGGACACCTGCCCACCCCTGGTTCTATCGCACAAGGTCTTTTACCACCACATTGCCCCTACGGCGTATTTTGCAATCCATTAGATTCTGATCAGGATGGAGCGAAAACATCGCGCGCAAAGGCAGGCACGCTAGGAACGTATCTTCCCGCTTTACATCATCAAAGTGAGGCCGTCCTAGTTACCATCTTTAATGTCATGAGCTACAGTAGAGAAATCATCTTTATCAACTTCTCGATACGAATCCAATGCATTGTGAAGAGCGACATGGTCTTGCGAGACTTTGTGCTGTAAAGGGCGGTGAGGGGACCGACTGGCTTACGGGAGCGTTGTTGAAACAACACCGCCAGCTAGCGAAGAAGGCGATGAGAAGGGGGAAAACAGCGAGTGAAGAACCTGATGGAGAAGCTGACGCGAAGGGAGCGAAGAAAAGCTTGCGGAGAAAAAAAAAAAATCAGCTAATGAAAAAGTTGATGAAAAGAGGATAACAAGCTTGTAAACAAAAAAGAGGAAATAAAGAAGCTGACAAACAGAGGGAGATACAGGTTAGCGAAGAAGCTGCGAAAAGAGGGGGGTAAATAGCTTATAAAGAAGGCAATAAAAAGAAGAAGAAAATACTTGACATTATGAAAATGTTTGATACAATAGCCTTATTTTCAATATGTAAAGCAGAACGCACCGCTTGCCTGGTAATTATTTCATTATACTATAATCAATCAGGACATATCGTAGTCATCCGGTTTTACCGCATCGTCTAGTTTAGCCATATTGATCCCAGTCAACGCCCGCTACAAACGGTCCATGGCACGCAAAACCACGAGATTTGCACTCTCGGATCAACGTGGACTTTGCTTGCCTACCTGCCTGCTTGCTATAGAACAACTGCCCTCATATTGCTAACCTGAGCCACCTTTGGGAGACATGGAAAAAAAAGACAAAAAAAACAAAATACACCATACTCCTACCATCGCTTCGTGTTACATAGGAAAATGCAGCCTCATCTTACTCCGCCATCCAGTACTCAGCACCCAGCGTCAGCATCAGCACCAGCACCAGTCATCCGTCGCCCCGTCGCTAAAATCGATACGGGCACTACCCCGACTTGTTTCTCGAGCTGCTTATCCGCGAGAACCCAGGCAGCCACTTCCTTCGCATGCCCGTCCCCGACGAAGCCACGGACCCTTCTTCCGCAACAGCAGCAGCCGCGGCCGCAGCTTCCTGAGCGACGGCCACAGCCGCCGCCGCCGCCGCCGCCGCCGCCACACTCGGTCCGGGGGTTTTGCTCCTCCGCAGCTCGTGCGTCAATGGCCTTTCCGCTTCCCTCTCCCCTCCCAGGGTATTTCGTCGCGTCTGGCGGGGGTTCTTCAGAATGGGAGGCGGCGTGGCTCCGGACCTGTCGTCCTCGACAACTCCCGAACTCCGACTCGTTCTCGATGGCAAGCCCATGGGCTGGTGGCGGTTCCCGGCCGTTTCGGGGCTGTCGGCGTCCGCTGAACTCTCAAAGGCTGGTGGTGTAGACGGCACCGCAATGGTGGAACGCCTGAAGAGCCTGTTCAGGCCGGACCTGGCCACCTGCGCATGGCCGCCAGAGGCGAGAGGGTAGCTTCTCTGTCTTTTCTCACCGCCGGCTTGCGCTTGCACTCGGACCTGGGACGGGGGCGTGGCGGGAGTCAACGCATCTCGCTGGACGGGTGTTCGCAAATCATCTCTTCGGCTAACATCTGCACTGTTATGTCGGCTGTGGCGGTTTCGCCGCCTCGCAGAGTACGACTCTTTTTCGCTGCCTTGATTGTCCGCAGCCTGCGATGCCGTCTCCGACGCGGTCGACGACCCTAATTTGACATGCAAGCTGGACCGGCGGTTCGGCGGTGGCGGCGCAGCGCCCGCGAATAGACCTTGGCGAAGGGAGAATAGGTCGCGCATGTAGTCAAACCCAGGCGGAAGAGAGGACTGGGGGCTGTCCGCGGCGTGGCCCGAAACCCTTCCCAGACCATTCATGCTTCCGCGGCGCAAGCTCCCCTGTGATGCGGCGGAAGGAAACCGGAATATATCCGGCGAGCCTTGAGCTCTACTTCTCGACGATTGTGTTGCAGGCGCGCCCTCCCGCATCCAGATATCAAGACTAGACTGCAGCGACTGGGCATCCGAGTCGTCCTCGTTGTCGCTATCCCAATTTTGCCCTTCCTTGTGCGACACAGTCGTGGATTCACCTGCTGACCGCGGCCGCCGGATCAAGGCACCGCAATCGTCAAACAGCGAATCCATGGGATATCTGCCGGGCGACGCCCAGCTTTCCATCTCCGCCGGAGCCCTCTTGGGCAGCAGCATCTCCGTTCTGCCGTTTTGCACATCACCATGGCTTGCGCCGTTGAGCCAGACCCCGTCGTTTTGCTGTTCCTCGTTGGCATGAGCCTCTGCTTCTCCGCGCAGAAGACCGTCGTCGGAGTCCCGCAGCCCACGCAAGGTCGAGCTTGTTATCGTGTCCGGCGTCGGGGGCAGTCCCTGCTCGTGAAGCCGAACGCCACCAGAGGAATCAGTGGTTGTCAACACCTTTCGCAGAGCATCACGTTTGCTCTCTCTCGTGACCCCTTGCCCCAACGGCCGATCTCGTGAGGCAAACTGGACGGTTGTGCTGTCTTGGTCCTGGACCCAGCCTTCTCCGCGGTCTCCTCTGCTCAAACAAGACGCGGCGGCCGCTCGCTGCAGCCGCTGCAACGGCGATGCGTCCACGACGTCCGTGATGGAGAGAAATTGACCTGGTGAGCTGCTTGGAGATCCTGCAGTCCTGCTGGAGGATTCTGAACGAGCCTTTCCGCGCCCCACTGAACTGCCAGCCGGTGTCCTGTTGAACAGGGGGCTACCTTGATCGTCCGGCTGCACTGATGTCTCATCCGCATTCGTGTCCGCCTGCTGGTCCACAACAACGCTCTTCTTTTCCTTACGTCCGTACACGCTCACAAACGAACTTTCACTAAGAACGCTCAAGCACGGGCTACCCAAGGCTCGCGAATTTTCCGTCGCAGGGGAGCTTTCTGCCACACGGGCAAGACTCAAAACACTGCACTTGCCGTTCAAGTAGACGTTTCGAAGGTTTTCGGTTGTCTCACTGTGGTCGGACAAGAAACTGGGCATCCGGTTGACGACTTTAGTGTCGTCATCATCATCGTCATCATCATCATCATCATCATCATCATCATCCAGCCCCGCCAGACTCCGCCCCACTGGTGTCTGATAGCCCCCCATATCAGAACCCCGACGACACAAGTACGGCTCGTTCTCAATCTGCTGCACCATGGCTCTTTCGCGAAACAGTTGGTCGACTTTTGTTTCCAGATTGATAATCATGGCAACGGCCTCTTCCACCGCCTTGTCGCGTTTCTCCAGCTCAATGAGCAGCCCGTCGTTGATCTCCTCCATTCGGGCTTTGTCGCTTTGCAGGGCATTGAGGCGCTCCTCGAGTGTGCTTTGTCTCTCACGTCTGTGGTAAAGTTCGAGCTTCAGGTCAAAGTTTTGTTTATGGAGAGTCGATATGACCTGTTCCATTTCCTTGACGCCATGGCCCTTTTTCCTGCCGATTTCGTAGCCGGCGCTGGACGACGGTCGATTGTATTCAGATACAGAAGTCTTGAGCGGAGAGCCTGGAGCTCGTGCCAGCCCAATGGAAGCATGTACATCGGAGGTGAGCCTGGGCAACGACGATTGCGACTGGTTGAATTTTTCCATCTCGGCTCTGCGCTCTCTCTGTAACTTTTCTAGCAGAAACGACGAAGTTGTCGATTGGCGGGCCGAATCGATGCTATCCCGCCTGAGGAGTGACGGCGTTGGTCGCGACATCGGTCGAGGGGAGCCTGTGGAGCATTGGCCATGGGAATTTCGGTGTGTCGAATGAGAATGAGCTTGGGACATTTGAGGCGAGTTGGGGATTTGCGAAGACGAGCTGGTGGCACTGGCCGAGGTGATTCGGGAAGCGCTCGTGAGAGACGAAGATGGTGAAGGCGCGCGTGGATGTTGCCGCAGGTCAGCTTGTTGCGACTGCGTCCCATCCATTGTTGTTTTGCAAGGTAAATTTGTAATCTGCAGGGGGGGGGGGCAGTGCAAATAGGCTAATATCCAAGTATGAAAAGGATCGATGCTCAAGTTAGCCCTCGGAGAAGAGAAGCGCGTCCACAGAGGGATAATATGACGTCAAGCTACAAATGACTTGCCCCAATTTCAGATATTGGTAGGCAAGGACGGGTGTTTCGACGTCGCGAGACATGCCCATGTATACACACAATCCACCCGGGCGTTTAGAGGTGGGGACTTGAGGGTGCGTTTTTTTTTTTTTTTGTTTTTTTTTTTTCTTTAATCCCACGACGTTTCCCGCGCTCCCGTCTTCCATTCTCATGCTATTTGTTTTATTGTTTCTTTTTTAGACCCGCGCTTTGAAATGGTATCAACTCGCTGCCGCTTATTTGGAATCCATCCAGGCGCAAGGGGGAAGCCGCCACCTTTCCTCTCACCAGGCCCGCCTGCCAAGGAACCAAATCATCCATCTGCTTGGATGCCTTTTATCAACAGGTTGTATTGCATTGCAACTTTGCGTTCTGCATTTTTGCCTCTACATGCAAAAGGGAAAATGGAGAGGGTGTATACGCACCATACATGCTCATGTTCCATCAGCCCCCCTTCCCCCTCCCCTGAACATCACAATCCATCAAATGCTCCGATCATCCAGTCGAACCTCGGGCCAGACATGTTGCGGCGGGAAGAAAGAAAACAAAACAAAACAAAACAAAACAAAACAAAAAAAAGTCTACATGGGCTGATGAGCTGCATGTCTTGGAGCTAAATCATTTGCGCGCCCGGCTCCCCACTACCACTACCACCACCTCCGCGCTGTTGATACAGTCTCTGATTTGTCTGCTTCTCTCTTTTTGCACGCCTGGCAGACCCTGTAGTCTGTACGTACATAGATAGATATGCATCGTCGCACGTCGTATCACGGAAAGTTCAATAGGACCGGATCTACGCATGTCAATCTTGCTGCTTCTCGTCTGGCGATTAGACTTTTTGTTTTGTTTTTTTGTTTTTGTTTTTTTTTGCTACCTCGGACGTTGCACTGCAGTGTCCCACCCTGGCTATCTGGCCATCGAGGATTCAATGGTAGCCTGTTGACTTGTTTCTGTCGGGAATTCTGGCGTGTGCAAGCAGCAGTAGCTTCTCGGATGCCAACAATATCTAGGTACCTAGGTACTTGGATTTACTTTCCTTCCAAAGCAATTGGGTAGGTAAGTAGGTACCTACTTGGGTAGATGAGTACCTACTTTGATTAGGTACCTAATCAAAGCAGGTACCACGCAGTTACTCGGAGTTGTTCAGTCCCCAACAGCCACCTATTTCTCCGTCTTTTCTTTTCGTTCGTTTCCTCCTTGTTCCTTTTCTTCTCTTGAGAAATGGCATTGTGTCCAAATGCTTTTGAATCGTTCTTAGCCTACCAAGTCAGTAGCATAAAGCCACCATCTAGTGGATACAACCTCGGCCACAAATAGATAAATCGGCTCTGCGGGGAGCACGTCTTACATCCCGTACCCTGCTTGTTAGTGATGCGAAATGAAAAAGAGAAGAAATAAAGAAACTAGAAGAACAAGTACAAAATAAAAAATAAAAAAAGGAGGGACAAGAGAAAAAAACGTCAACGACAGTGCTAGTCTTCCAGCTTTCTTGATTCCGCTCGGCTAGTGAAGCCCGCTCAGACACTATAGACGCCACTCAGCACATGTTGGCTCAGTTTTTGTTGGCCGAAAAGCTAAAAAAAAAAAAAAGAAGATGAAGAAGGAAATAAAAAGAAGATGAAGCGGAAAAGACAACGGGAACAATGTCGAGCCTAGGGCAAATGACGCACGTCGTATCCCCCGGCCCTTTGCACTTGGATGGTGTGGGTGTGTGGCAGTTTTCTCATGCGGCCTGCTTCTCCTGAGGCGGCTGGCTTTCTCTGCGTGCAGGTGTTTGTTTATATGTATGTATGCATGATTGATGTGATGTCTGGATGCTTGATCTCATGTGTCATATGTGATGTGGGAGGTTGGTTCTGCCTGCATGTGGGCGAGAAGGCTGCCGTCCGTCTTGATGCTGGACTCCTGGACAGGACTCCTGGACAGGACTCCTGGACTCGACTCTCGACTCCTGAGTCCAGAGAGCTGAGAGCTGAGAGCTGAGAGCTGAATGGCTCTAGAGTCCGGATTTCACAGTCCGGATTTCAGAGTCCATGGCTTCGTGTCCTTCTGGTCTGGTCATTCCAAATCCCTGACTGCTGCCGTCTCGTGTCAGACTCAACGTGGGAAAGAGTTTGAAACATGCATACCATCCATCCTGCTCCATCTTATGCGGTCAACTCGGTCCGCTGCCAATCGAAGCCATGCACGCGTCTCAGAGGTGTTTCCTGTGGACTCGGTGCTGGTATTCTGCGTCTGTGCCGGCGCTTGGGTCGACCAGTCCGTCACGTCAACGCAAATCCACTCGAATGAATTGAATCAAGCAAATGCATTCACGTTTCGTCATCAGATTCATGTCTGGTGGATGGCATCGCATACCGGACAGGAGAGAGAGACCGGACAGACGAGAGTCCAGACAGACGAGAGACGAGAGTCCAGACATGAATGATGGAAAATGATGGAAAATCACGAACCGCCCCACATGCATGTGTGGCAGTGTGCAGCGTGCGGCGTGCGGTGTGCGGCGTGCAGCGTGCAGCGTTCTGTGTGCAGTGTGCAGTGGCAGTGGCAGTGGCACTGACAAGTCTGGCGTGTGCACCTGCAGCAGTTGCAGACAGCTGGCGTGCCGATCCATCACTGATGCCAGCTGTCATCACCTGTCACGGCATCAATAATGGCAGACAGGAAGTGACGGTGCGCCATCCTCCAACATCACCAGTTGACGGATTAATGATGCTTCAATGTTGCTGCCTGCCACCTAATAGGTAGATTGCCTCCATCTGCATGGCTGCATTGCTTCATCAATTGATGTGCATTGCCGCTTGCTTCATGTCTGCATTGTTGCATTGATGATCGTTGCTCAATGCCCAGACGTTTCTTCCTCACACAGTCTCATCCCATGCCACCAAACCTCGTGGTGCGGCCAATAAATCGCCACCAGATATCGCGGCCAGTTGATCTCCCATTCCAGCGACGTTACGGCGGACAGCGGACAGCGCATCAGAGCGTCTTGGCTGCGAAATGCGACTTTTCACAGTGTTTTTCGGTGCTCTCGTTGCACAAGCAGCAAGCGACGAACGAGACAGCAACGGGCAGCGAGGCGCAGCGAGCAGCAGAGATGAGAAGAGAGGAGCAGCATCAAGCAGAAACGAGAGGCGGGAAGCCAGGGCGGGCGACCGCGCGCTGACTGCTGACTTCAGGGAGGAACGACTCTGCCTCAAAGAATAAAGGGAATCAGGGATGCAGGGGGGCTGCAGGCAGGACCATTCATGAAGCGTCAAGTCCTGCGTGTCTGTCTCTTGCATAAGTACTCAATCCCGCGTGGCTGCTTGTCTTCTGTCTCGTCTGCCATCTGCCATCTGCCATCTGCCGTCTGCCGTCTGTCAGATGCCAGCTGTTGTTTGTTGATTGCTGGTTGTTGGTGATACCGTGGCATCATCACCACCATCACGATACAGCATCAACAACCATCCATATCACCCCCATCACCAGCCACCAGCCAACTCTACCCCCGTCACCACCACCATTTCATCATCATCATCATCATCATCATCATCATCATCATCATCATGATGCTTGTCAGCTTCTTCACCACGGTCTGGGTCCTTGCTGGCCTCGGTGTCTGGGCCGTGTGCCTAGAAAGGGCTACCATGCTCCCTGATGGGTGGGAAATGGTCCAAGAAGCCCCCGACCCTTCAACACCGATGCGTATCTCCATTGCTCTTCGGCAGGCCAACATTGATCGATTGCCGGCCAAGATTCTTTCCAACGAAATCTTGACGCGGGAAGATGTGGAGCTTCTTCGACGACCTGCCCACCAGCATATCTCCCGCGTCATGTCATGGCTATCGGAGAACTGCATCTCCGGGGCTCATGCCGACCGCGATTGGCTACAGGTGTCAAGTACGGTTGGAGCAGTCGAAAAGCTTCTGAACGCAACCATTCACCGATACAGCTTTAACGGCGGAAAGTCCGTCCTGAGAACCACGGAATACAGCGTTCCGGATGAGGTCTCCTGGGCCATCGATTTTGTTCACCCCATTGCCAACTTTATGACGCCAGAGCATGAAGTCTCGCTCGCTCCACAGTTCTCCAAACAGCAGCAGGAGCATCAAAGCCGTCAGAAACGAAGGGATGCGCCCTGCAGTTCATCCGTTACGCCGGACTGCCTCAGCAAGCTGTATGG
Organism: Claviceps pusilla; assembly: GCA_018360225.1. Taxonomy (NCBI): domain Eukaryota; kingdom Fungi; phylum Ascomycota; class Sordariomycetes; order Hypocreales; family Clavicipitaceae; genus Claviceps; species Claviceps pusilla. Next base: position 9,792 of record SRPW01000244.1, on the reverse strand, counting down.
CATCAACTACTCGACTCCGGACGGCAAGTCGCCTGTCCGCCTTGGCATTGCCGGCTTCTTGAATGAGTGGGCGAATTACGACGACATGCGCCAATTCTTTACGGATTCACGTCCTGACCTCATCCAGGCTGGCTACAACTTTACCGTCGAATTGATCACTGGAGGCGAGAACAAGCAAGATTCTGGCAAAGCCGGAGCAGAGGCCAGCCTGGATATCCAGTACGCCATGGCCGTCGGCTTCCCCACAAATGTTTTCTACTATTCGACCGGTGGCCGCGGCGAGAAGCTGGACGAAACAGGCAAGCCCATAACTGGCGAGCTCAACGACAATGAGCCTTACCTGGATTTCTTTCAATACATTGCCAGGAAGCCGGACAACGAGCTCCCGCATGTCCTCTCGCTGTCATACGCGGATGATGAATACACAGTGCCCAAGCCCTACGCCATTCGAGTCTGCAATGAAATCGGCATGCTCACCGCTCGAGGCGTAACAATCCTGAGTGGTTCTGGAGACGGGGGCGCACGGGGCGGCAGAAATGCCACGTGTCGCTCCCACGATGGCCGCAACAAGGACATGACCATTGCCACCTTTCCCGCTTCATGCCCCTGGGTGACGTCTGTCGGCGCCGTGAACAATGAAGAAGAGCCACCCAAGGGTGCTGACTTTAGCACTGGTGGTTTCTCAGACGTGTTCCGACGACCAGTCTGGCAGATGGAAGCCGTGAATGGATACGTCAAGGCACTCAAGGGCCACCTGCACGGTTATTACAACCCCCGCATGCGCGCCACGCCCGATGTTTCCGTCGTGGGCACCATGTTCGACATTGTCACGAATGGACAAGACACGTTTGTGCAGGGCACGAGTGCCAGTACCCCCGTCATGGCGGCCATGATTGCTCTCATCAACGATGCCCGTCTTCGCAAGGGCCGAAAGGCCCTCGGCTGGCTGAACGGAAGACTATACTCAAGGAAAGTCCGTAGCACCCTTCAGGACATTACGACTGGGCAGAGCACATCATGTGTATTCTCGGACGGCCGGACGCCAGGCGGTTGGCCTGCCGCTAAGGGCTGGGACGCCATCACGGGATTGGGCGTGCCAAACAACTTTGACAAGTTTATGAAAGCTTTGGTGGATGCATGATGGTGGACGGTGAAGAAGGCCTGATGAGGGACAAGTATTTGTATATGTATTTTTTTTTTTTTTTGGCAGCAACCTGCATGTATACAATACACTTCCTAGACTTGTAGTACTAGATAGCCACGAGTATATTTACGTTCACCCAATGGGGTAGTCGTTTGCTGTGAGTGGTTTTCCGTTTGTGATTACATTTGTATGAGGGAAACAGAGATTTGCATCTTTGTGTTTCGATCTATATCGAGATACCCGGAGATGGAAATGTAAGAGATGAAAAGGTGGGGGAAGAGGGGGAAAAAGGGGAAAAAAGAGAAGTAACACCTGGTAGAAAGCAGATAAGTAGACTTGATGTAACAACCATACTCGTTTTACCGCGTATAACAACCATACTCGTTTTACCGCGTATAACTGAGTTGAGTTGCATGGACGAATGTCATCACGTCATGATAAATAGTGCGTCAGGACCCCTTATATTCCATGCCAGCATGTGCTGATGCGTCTGATCACTGTCCGTTGTGGGCAATGGGCTCGCTTGAGCAGTAGAATCCAATTCGGTTTTCGACACGGCCAGTCGGCTACCCTCGGCGCGGAAAGTGGCGGGACGGCGGAGCTGCGGAGTTGAAGTCGCACATGCTGCTCGTCACGGCCTCAACAAGTGGAGTCGCATTCTTTTTGGTCAACCATCTTTTTTTATTTTTTTTTTTGGTCTTACAAACTCTTCTTTTTTTCATCACCCAAAGAACAATTATCCTCGAGGCTCCCTCCGGCGCGTCTTCTATCGTCTAGACGGTGTCATGGCTGACCATGTGCGCCAAGAGCTGGCATTGAGGGGCAAAGAGCCGGACCACGGACGGGGACAAGAGCAAGAGCAGGAGCAGGAGCAAGAAAAGGAGCAGAAACAGCGCCCGCCGTTCGGGCGCGCGTGGAAAAAGGAGTTCTTGTTTGATCCCGCGTGGCGCAACCTGAACCACGGTATGTCTTGTTCATTTCATTGAATCCCATCCATTCTCCTCACCTCGTCGTGCTGAGCTCATCTGCGCCCCCTCGCACTGTGCAGGCTCTTTCGGTACGTACCCCGCCCACATCCGCGACAAGCTCCGCGCGTACCAAGACGAGGCGGAAGCTCGGCCCGACCAGTTCATCCGCTACGACCAGATCAAGCTGCTGGACCGGGCGCGCGCGGCTGTGGCGCAGCTCGTCCACGCACCGCTCGACACCGTCGTCTTTGTGGGCAACGCCACCGAGGGCATCAACACGGTGCTGCGCAACCTCAGGTGGGACGGCCAGCAGACGTGCGGCCGGCAGGACGTGGTGCTGAGCTTCTCCACCGTCTACGAGGCCTGTGGCAACGCGCTCGACTTTTTGGTCGAGTACTTTGGGGGGACGGTCGAGCACCGCACCGTGAGCATCGCGTACCCGATCGAGGACGAGGACGTGGTGGCGGCGCTGCGCAGCGCGGTGGCGCAGGTGGCGCGGGAGGGCAAGCGCGCGCGGCTGGCGCTGCTGGACGTGGTGTCGTCGCGGCCGGGCGTGGCGTTTCCGTGGGAGGCGGCGGTGCGCGCCTGCCGCGAGCTGGGCGTGCTGTCGCTGGTCGACGGCGCGCAGGGCGTCGGCATGGTGCGGCTGGACCTGGCGGCCGCGGACCCCGACTTTTTCGTGTCCAACTGCTACAAGTGGCTGCACGTGCCGCGCGGCAGCGCCGTGCTGTACGCGCCCGCCCGCAACCAGCCTCTGCTGCGCACCACGCTCGGCACCAGCCACGGGTACGTGCCGCGCTTGCCGCCGGATTCCTCGGCGCCGGTGCCGGGGTCGCTGCCGGTGCCGCCCTCGGCGCTGCCGCCCAGCGCCAAGAGCCCCTTCGTCGCCAACTTTGAGTTTGTCGGCATGCGCGACAACGCGCCCTACTTTTGCGTCGCCGACGCCATTGCCTGGCGCGCGCGCGTCTGCGGCGGCGAGGACGCCATCCTGGACTATCTGTGGGCGCTGAACAAGAAGGGCATCCGCATCGTCGCCCGCGCCCTCGGCACCACCTTTCTCGACAATGCGAGCGGCACGCTGACCAACTGCGCCATGGGCAACGTGGCGCTGCCGGTGCGTATCGCGGAGACGGACGAGAAAGTCGTGGCAGACGTGGCAGACGTGGCAGACGTGGCAGACGTGGCAGACGTGGCAGACGTGGCAGACGCGGCAGACGCGGCAGACGCGCGCGTGGCCGTCGTGGCGCCCGAGCACAGAGGCCGCGTCTTCCAGTGGATCGTCGAGACACTCGTCGCCGACTACAAGACCTTCCTGTCGCTGTTCATCATGGACCGCCGCTACTGGGTACGCCTGAGCTCGCAGATCTACCTGGACGAGGGCGACTATGAGGCCGCGGGGGACATTTTGAAGGATTTGTGTGCGAGGGTGGCGCGGCGCGAGTATTTGCCTCTGGAGGGACGGTAGATTCCAAGTTTGTCTACAAAATATTATTGGCCTGTTTATTGTTATTATATATATATATTCCCCTCTTTTTCCCCCTTTTCTTCCTCTTCCTTTTTCTGCGCGCGCGCGAGCACTTCTGCTACATCCATCGCTGTATCAGAAACATCACCCGTGTAGCCGCGTAACAGGACTCTAAAACGTTGGCAAGTCGGTCTCATGCCGCGTTTGGAGAGGCGAGTTGGCCCGGCGCGTCAGATCGGGTATCACCATGAGGAGACAAGGACAACGGTTTCACGCTCTGGCGAGACGCCCCATGTGCGTACATGTGGTGCAGTTCATGCCTGCCCGCGCCGATTATACTACATACCTAGGTATGTATGTACATACATTTATAGGCTTCATTCATCAATCGATTGTCCGGACTCTGTCGTACGAAATTCCCGAGACCCCCGCCAACAACCCCTCACCACCCATCGGCATCATGTGACTCGCAAAAATGCGCTACAATGTCTCGTTATATTGTTGTTACTATAATATAACTATACTACTATAAATTCCCTTTAAATATAGTTACTACTACTAAGGAAGACCTTTAATTATAAGGAATTTTACTATCTTTACTTAATAATTCTAAAAAGTTATAATTAAGGGTATTATAAACCCCCTTAAGCTTATTAATTTAATTAATTTATAATAATTCTATTCTATTTTTAAATTAGTTCTTTATATTAACTACTATATGTTGAAAATAACAGGGTTATTTACAGGGGATTCCTCACTATTAGTGCTATAATTATAGCGCTAATAGAAGCACTTTATAGGGGGCTTCGCAAGCTAGTGTAAGCCAGCAAGCGTGCGCGCCCACGGGCGGCACAACCATAGAATTCCGACTAAAGGTTACATGCGTGGGCTTATAAAGTAATTAATAAAGATATAAAGAAATAAGTTAAAAAAAGTAACTAAGCTAGCTAATAGCTGCTTAGTTAGAAAAGGTAGCTACTTTATAATATACATTTCTACTATTTTTTTTAATAAGAATAAATTTATAAAATGTTATGCCTAATTCAATATATGTAGAAATTCTGATCTAAATATCATATACACCCCTATTACAATTCACTATTTAATTAGAAATAAGTGGTTATTAGAATAAATTAGATATTTATATATTAGTAGCGTGTTATAAAAAGAAAGGTACTAGAGAATAGGAAATATTCCTTTAGGATTTAAGAGGGAATTATTCTAAATAAAAAAAAAGAAATAAAGCGGGATATGATTAGTCGTGGCGAGGGATCCCACTGGTTGTGGTTATTGTTATTATCGTCACCTTTGCATAGCTTATATGCGCTTCACCTACCCTTTAATCTAAATATTAACTTTATTAGTATTAATAAAGGTTTCTAATGCTTTATTAGGTAAAGCCTGCGTTATAGTATCTACAATATTGTTATTCCTATTAATCTAGTGAATTTCTATAAGTTTACGGCGTTTATATAATTGTTAGAGAGCTATAATATTCATTATTAAATGTTTTTCCTTAGTTATACCTAGCTTTATAAGGCACTTATATAGTAAAAGTAAGTTAGTATAGATTATTATTAGAATTTAGGGGAATTTAAGGCGTTCTATAAGGGTATTTAAGGTTATACTAATAGTATAGGCTATATTAGCACCTTATACTATTCTATATAGCTTAGAAGTAAGTGCACTCCTTATAACTCTCTTACTTTTTATAGAGCTATATATAATAATATTTCTATAAAGTTTAAATTTAGCACTTTTACTGCTTTTAGTCTTATTACTAATAATAATTATAAAGCCTATTTAAGAGCTTAGGTCCTTATTATTTGCAAAAGAACCATTAATAAACATATAAAGTGCTACTATTAGTAAATTTATTATAAGATACCTTAAACTATAGTTAGTATTATTAATTTGCTATTAGATTCTCTTATTAAGCTTATTTATATTAATTTAGTTAGGTTTTTAGGCTTAAGCTACTATAGAAAGGTTATAGACTGCCTTAGGTTAGTATATAGTTAAAATATAGGCTCCTTAGGCACATTCCTTAATATATTATTACTTTATAGTAAGGTTGTTAGCTTTAATAGTTTTAAGGTTATTACTCTAGCCTTTTTAGGTTAATATAACTATACTATTACTATTATTAGTTAAGATATAATTATTAAAAATAAGGGGACTTTTTAGGGTTAGCTTTTACTTAGGTTTCGCTATAAAGTTAGCCTTTTAAACTTAAACTTTTCTTTATTAAAGAAAGTAAGGTCGCTAAGTTTAAGTGTATTATTAGTTTATATGCTAACTACCCTAAAGTAGTTAGTATTGCCTAAGGTAATAAGAAGGCATAGGTTATAGCTAGATATACTTATTTAAAGCTTTTCTTTATAGTGCTTTAAATAGGTTACCCACTAGTGTGTTCTAGCTTCTATAATTCTATATAATAGCTTAATAACTTCTATTATTATTGTTGGGAATAACTCATAAAGGGAAAACAAGTACTAAAATGCATGCATAACAAAAACAACGTAAAAAGTGTAATTCTTAATTATTTATATTCTAAGCTAAGAGCTAAGCTCGTAAAGTGAGGAAAAAGGTAGTGTTATAGCTATGTATGTAGTCAGCAGTGCAGCTAATCAGACTGCATGCATCGTTGTAGCGGACCCACCTAGTCGCCTATATACGCTACACCTAGCGTTTTACCTATACTAAGGTTTTACTATTAAGAGTAATTCTAACACTAAGGAATTCTCTCTTTTTATAAGAGAAATTACTTAAAGAGTAGCTAAAAAAACAAATAAAAATCTTAGTTAAAGAAAGTGTTATTAAGTGGATCCTGCTAGAAAATAAAGGGATATAATTAGTTATAGTAAGGGATCCCACTAGTTATAGTTGTTATTGTTATTATTACCTTTATGTAGCTTACACGCGCTTTACCTACCCCTTAATTTAAATATTAACTTTATTAGTATTAATAAAGGTTTCTAATGCTTTATTAGGTAAAGCCTTTATTATAGTATTTATAGTATTATTATTCCTATTAATCTAGCGAATTTCTATAAGTTTACAGCGTTTATATAATTATTAAAGAGCTATAATATTAATTATTAAATGTTTTTCCTTAGTTATACCTAGCTTTATAAGGCACTTATATAGCGAAAGTGAGTTAGTGTAGATTATTATTAGAATTTAGGGGAATTTAAGGCGTTCTATAAGTGTTAGGAATAACTCATAAAGGGAAAACAAATACTAAAATGCATGCATAATAAAAATAACGTAAAAAGTGTGATTCTTAATTATTTATATTCTAAGCTAAGAGCTAAGCTTATAAAGTAAGGAAAAAGGTAGTGTTATAGCTACGCGTGTGGTTAGCAGTGCAGCTAATTAGACTATATGCATTATTATAGCAAACCTACTTAGTTGCCTACACACGCTACACCTAGCGTTTTGCCTGCACTAAGGTTTTGCTATTAAGAGCAATTCTAACACTAGGGAATTCTCTCTTTTTATAAGAGGAATTACTTAAAGAGTAGCTAAAAAAATAAATAAAAAATCTTAATTAAAGAAAGTGTTATTAAGTAGATTTTACTAAGAAAATAAAGGAATATAATTAGTTATAGTAAGGGATTCTATTAGTTATAGTTATTATTATTATTATTACCTTTATATAGCTTATATACACTTTACCTACTCTTTAATCTAAATATTAACTTTATTAATATTAATAAAGGTTTCTAATGCTTTATTAGGTAAAGCCTTTATTATAGTATTTATAATATTATTATTCCTATTAATTTAGTGGATTTCTATAAGTTTATAGCATTTATATAATTACTAAAAAGCTATAATATTAATTATTAAATGTTTTTCCTTAGTTATACCTAGTGTGATGGATTCGAGCTGGAGGCTCGGATCCTTAGCGGAGCAGGAGAGGAGCATGTGCAGCGACCCACTATACCTATAGAGTAAACCCTATAAACACACATTATATATAGAATAGGTATGTAGTAGAGGGAGATAGTAGTTTTCCCTTCCTCTTTATAAATAATAATAACTTTATTAACACTAAATTATAATTATTATTTAGGCTAGTCTATAATAATTATTATCTATTATAATATTACCTATAATATCTATTTTTATATAGATAATGTAATAGATCTTTAGTATTATAAATAGGTAGCCTAATTAGGCAATGTATAGGACTTATACTATTTTTATAAAACTATTGCTTTAATAGTAGCTTAGCTTAAGAAACTATACTACTATATAGCCTTAGTAAACTAGGCATTCTATATAAATGCTCTAATATATACTAACTAGAAATAACTTAAGTATAAGCTACTTTTAATAAGTAACCCCTATAATAGAAATAAGGCTTTATTTTAGGCTTAGTAAAGCCTTATAGTATATAAGCTAAAGGCTAACTTAGACTTTATTAGTATTAATTATAATAAATAGTTCCTTATTTACTAAAACCTATTACCTAAGATTTAGGTATAGGTAGCTCTATTCTTTAAGCTTAGTAGTAATTACTAGTATATACTAAGCTATTTTTTTAAGTATTTTAATACTATATTTATAAACCCTTACTAAAAGAAATATATAGTTATAGAGTTAAACTAACTTAAATAATACCTAAATAAATAGTTTATAGATTTTTTTATTTATTTTAAATAGAAGTTATACCTTATAAGGGAAAGTATATAGGTAAATATAATAAAACTTATAAGACTCTAAGTAGGACTTAATAAGTAAATAAGGAATTACTATATTAGCTATAATATTCCCTACTCTAATTACTATACTGTAGTTATATAATACTATAGTATTGCCTTAAATATTAACTTATACTAAATTAAGGAATATGTTAAGGCTTATTACTACCCTTATACTAAGCATAATTAGGATAGTAATATAGCTATAATAGGCATTAATTCTACTAGCTTTTTAGGATTAGGATAGGGTTATAAGCCCTCTAGTAAGAATAAGTTAAGTACTAAGTCTAAAGACACTAAGGGCGTAATTTAGGTAACTTAGGTATTATAGAATATTATTAAGCGCTATAAGGCTACCTATTAGTGCTTATATTATAGTAGTAATAGTTACTTTATCTATAGCTATATATAGCTTCCTGCTTATTACCTAATAGGGGGATTAAATATTTAGGCCTTAAATACCTTTAATAAGGAAGCGCTAAGTAATAATAATAACTTTAGATTAGAAAAAAAGAGTCCTACTATATAAGTCTTAGTAGTAAAATATAAGTTAGCAGTATTAGCTTATATTATACCTATAATAGTAATAGCTTAAATATTTATAAGGAGATAGAATATTATATAAAGAAAGCACTATTTCTCCTTCCCTTTCTATATAATAGTTCTAAGTTTATTAATACCTAAGTAAATAGTAGTTATAATAGCTATATTACTATAAGTAAAAGTATAGTTTAGAGGTTAGGCCTTTAATATATTGCTTTAGCCTAACTATATACCTTTACTACTACTATAATAGTTATATAATATAGCTATACTAATGCTTCTTAGCGCCTAAGGATTATATATTTTATTTAATTTAGTACTATTAGAAATAATGGAGGTGGGTGCTATAGAGCACAGCTTACTAAGGTAGTGGGCTTAGTGAGCGTGCACGTACAGATCCACTGCTCTGCAGAGCAGAGCACTGCAGCAAGCTGCAGTCCACTATATCTCACGAAATATAGAAGCTTTTGCGTTGCTTTTAGCACTGTTTAATTCGCTAAAGAATTTGCAATAATAATATCTAATAAATTATATCTAATATCTGGCTTTGCAGGTGTGCGCGGCTGGTAAGAGTGATTCTGACGGTCTATATGGTTAGCGGCTATAAGGGGGTTTTTCACTTCCTTCCTTTATATACCCACTAACCTTATTAGTGGATCCTGGTTGCTAGCTGGGCTTTGCAAGCCACTTTTTATTTTCTATAAAATTTATTTGTATAGGAAAACAAAAAAATAAACTCATAGCTATATAAATTAGCTGCTAATGTGCTTGCAATCGGTTAACTTAGTGAAAATTAACGCATAACACTAAAAAACCGATTTTTAGATATTTATATAGAAAGAAAGCCCGGAATTTAGCAATAAAGAATTTAGTCCTAAGACTTTTTATAAATTCCTTCTTATTAAGAAAAATAGTAAAAAACACACATTATAGGGTAGCTACCTTCCCTAACTAAGCAGC
>SRPW01000243.1:0-29232 GCA_018360225.1 Claviceps pusilla | reverse complement strand
TTTTTCTTTTTCTTTTTCTTTTCCTTTTCCTTTTTTTTATGTTTTGCGCAACGTGGGGTTGTGTAAGGCTAGTTGATGCGCCACGAATGCGGATCGCGTGGCAGTAGGTGGGTGTTGTTCGGTGAACTGTCTTCGAAATGTACGGCTCAAGGTCGTGGGGCGCGAATTGCGTCAAACGTCAGAAGATGGCCGTCTCCACCTTTCACTACTAAATAGGTACCTACTTAGGTACTTAAGGCTACAGAAGCGGAATGGATATATACGTGAAGGGGGGCCGCTCCTATGGCAAGCAAGTCAAATCGAGAAATGTTTTCCATTCAGGTATTCTCATTATCCACACAATGTTCTTAAACCTAGACAGTCTCAAAGTGCCCGCACAAACCAAAGTACATTGACCACATTTTTTGCGACTGGGTATCACTCGCTTCGCAAACCAAATCTCTAGCAGCCCTCTCGCTCACCCCTTACTCTCCTGGGATTTGGAAAATCACATGGCGCCACAATAGGCCCCGATCAAAGAATCAACCAAATATATGCAATCCCTTCATCTGCATCCAACCAATCATCAATTTCGAATGCTTTACTCAATAATGCGTCGCTTATATGTTCGAAATGCAAATCCCCTCGTCATGCCCGCACGTCACTCTCATCCTTCACCGATTTATTGACTCAAGATCGAGTCGAGTTGACAGCCTTGGATTCGTAGCCCTTGCTATCCACAAACGGGAATCGAGCCCGGCGCTCCAAGGCATCCAGTGGGATGGTGGAACGGATGTATCTGCTCAAAGGGTTAGATTGTGGGTCGGACATTGGGCATCAACGCACCGCCCTGCATCAACCACCAACGACAACTTACTTTGTTCGACCATCGTCAACGGGATCAAAATCCCAGCTCGTAAATACACCTTCTTTAAGGGCATCCCAAACAACACGACGACTGCGCTGAGACTGCAGGACCTGCGTGGTGATGTCGTCAAAGTCCCATTTGGCTTTGGCCTCTGCCTCAAATTTGTCAAAGACTGCCTTGACAGCCTCATCCTCGGGGCTTTGTGGTTCAGTGGTGGCAGAAGGCGCCAAGTTGTTCAACTCATGGGGGTCCTTCTCCAAGTTGTAAAGCTGCGGTTCATCGGCAGGGCAGGTGATGTACTTCCAAGGCCCACGTCTAATCATCATCATGGGACGCACTGTTCCCTCTCCTGTGTACTCTGCAAAAACAGTGTCGTGCCCTGTTCTGTTCTGGAGATGAGGCATCATACTCTGGCCATCCATGGGAAGATAGGGCGCGGGCTTGGTGCCGATGAGATCGCAAATGGTAGGCAGCAGGTCCAGGGTGGACACATTCTGACTGACGCGATGAGGTTGGAACCATTTCGGATAATTCACCAACAATGGAACTCTCGCTGACGACTCAAAGTAGCTCATTTTGTACCAGAGGCCTCGCTCTCCAAGCATATCACCGTGATCGCCGCTGAAAATGACAATCGTGTTGTCGGCCAAGCCAGCTTCTTGCAGGGTCTCCAACAATTTTCCAATGCAATCATCTACGTAGCTGACAGAGCCGTAATAAGCACGTTTGGCCCGCTTGATTTGGTCGTCTGAGAAGTCTTGGTCCCAAAGGTCGCAAACTTTCATCAGCCGCTTACTATGAGTATCCAGTTCCTCCTTGGGAATGCGAACCGAAGGCAATGCGATATCGACGTCCTCATAGCGATTCCAGTACTTTTTCGTAATAGTGTACGGATCATGGGGGTGGGTAAGAGATACCTGCGATTGAGGAAGAGTAAAGACAAAAGGTGTTAGCAAGATGTCGCCGCCAGTCTAGACTCGTCGTATTCGCCTCCCGCCCTCTTTTTGTGTTCTTCTCTTTCTTTTCTGACCCTCTCTGCACCCCTCTCTTTCTTTCTCTGCTCCTTCTTTGAGTACTCCGGTGCCCCTCTCATGGCTGTACGACTGCCATAAAGGATCTGCATCTGGAAGAATGAATGACCGTATATTGCTTATACTCTCCGTGGACAATCTGTCATCAAATTCACTGACTTACCGTCAGGGCAAAGGGACGCTTCTCGGGGCCTTCGCGGACATGATCCCACAAATATTGTATGCTGCGATACATGACCTCCTCGTCGTAATCCAACTGATTGCTGCGTCCGCACGGTCCAGCTTGAAGAATGGAACTGGCGTTGTGATACCATTCCAGCCGCGTGTCGGGCTCATCCCAGTTGACAGCCCAGCCAAAGTCACCGGGATAAATGTCGCTCGTGAGACGCTGCTCGTACCCATGTAACTGGTCCCCGACAAAGTGCATCTTACCTGCCAAGGTGGTCTGGTAGCCCTTGGAACGAAGATAATGGGCATAGGTGGGGATCTCGGAATTGATCTGTGAAGCATTGTCGTATGCGCCAATCTTCATGGGCAAAAGACCTGTGATCATGCTCATCCGAGAAGGGGCGCACAATGGCGATGGGCAATACGCAGAGTCAAACTGAACAGAGCTGGCAGCCAAACGGTCCAAGTTGGGCGTCTCGATTTGAGACTGTGGGTTGTACATCTTGAGCTGAGGAGCGGCTAGTTGATCAGCCATGATGTAGAGGATGTTCGGTTTCTCTCCGGAGTCACCCGGGATGCCAGCGGGGGCACACGATTGTATGGTGTTGATATCTGGCGCCATTTCGAAGGCTATGTTTGATCTTGCCGATTATAGACAGGTGCCAACAAGAGTCGTCGTTGGTTGAATTGAGCAGTGTTGAGCCTGGATTTTCGAAGATGGCAAAAAAGGAAGAAGTCTGGATAACTAGACCGATGAACGAATCGGACAGTAGCGGGAAGAGGCTGGCCACTGAATAACAATGCCACACAAGCAAAGAAGTTGGTGAGTTTCTGATAAAAAGGAACGCTACAGCTATCGTCTGTTCCTGCCTCGAGAATCTACCCTTACTTTCCAAAGAACTGCAAGAGAAAGGAAAGATTCGAGAAGAAGATAAAAACCCACACTAAACAAAAAAAAAAGAAGAAGAAGAAGAAGAAGAAGAAGAAGAAGAAGAAGAAGAAGAGAAAAGCAAAGACAGAAAAATGTAAGCCGCCCGACAACTCAAAATTGAATCATAAGACAATGCTCAACAGCTCGGAAGCAGGGATGGCAATGAGGTCCACTCCGCTCTTGATGCCTAAAACAGGATGCACAAGATGACAAAAACAGCAACGAGAACGTGAACGAGACCGAGACCGAGACCGGGCAAAGGAAAGTTTCCAGAACAAGTAGTTCGCAGGTCGTTGAAGAACGAGAAAGCCAGGCAGGCATACGAAGAAACGATGACCGCAACCCGCTTAAAAAAGGTGAGAGATAGGCCAACCGACGCTCTGGTGCTTGTTTTGAGGGCACCTGCCAACTTTATGCCGGATGCCTTGGCAATAACATGAATAGGGGGACTGCGGGTCCAGCATCGGCGGCTTGACTACCAGATAAGGTGATGAGGTGATGCGGCGTGGCGGCATTGTGGTGGGGCAGGAGCCACCTAAAGCTGGGGGAACAAGCCACTCTGTCTGGCGGTGGGTGGGAGACACTGTGGGCTCAGATGAAGTGATGCATACATGCATACAAGATACAAGATACAACTCTTTCCATGTTCCCCAAGGCACCCAAATATGCAATATCTGAAGCATGCTTCGATTTAGAAAGTCGTCGTCACTGAGATACGATGCAGTCTGTCAGTCACTCGTGGTGCAATGCTCATCTCCAGAAGAAGAAAGAACATGTATCCCAAGTAGTTCCCTCGCAGTTATTAAACTGTTGGACGGCGGGGGGAAAAAGCAAGAATAGCCCATCTTTGGATCTTGCTAGGCGCAAACCGATATTGCTTCCGAGATCCATACATTTTGCCTGCCAGTATGCACTCCACCATCAAGAGGAAAACCCCCCCTCCCCACAGTGTCCTCCTCCCTGACCCACACCGTGTATACTTACGCATAACCAACACATCCAACTCAACCTCCTTTGCCCTCACAATCCCCACCTCGCGAGTCCTCACAAGTCAGAACCGCGCTTAGACCCAAACACTAACGCGATGTCGACATCGCTCTGACGGATGGCATCACCTCGCTTTGGCCACTGTTGCACAAACCCGGAATGCGAATGCATTGAAAGAAAGAAATAGTAAAAAGAAGAGTACTGCGAGGAGATGACGAAGAGAAAAGAAAGGGAAACGGATACGGAAACGGAAACGGAAAAGAGTACCCAGTATATGAACACCCTAAAAAGTAGCACTGCTTGTCAGTTGTGCCATCGAACAAGCCTCTTCAACATGTGTATGCATCACATGCATCCATACAACAATCCCCGTCTCGCGTCACAACAGATGCCAGGCAAGTAGACAGGTGCATGACAATGCAGCCACGGCCCTCGAGGCTCGTGCAAGGTGAATTGAATGGTCACTGGACTCATTGCCAAGTCTGATCAGCTGCATCTAGTTTACGTAAGACGTCCAGCTCTTAAAGTTGCGTTGCTATTTGCTTCTAGATTTTTGACATCTCAACTCCCAAAAAACGTCACGGTCACGGTGTGGAAAGAAACGATTACATCATTCGTCATGAACATTCTGACTCGTATGTTGTAGAACAAGCGAAGGAAAATCGGATATACACCTGCCAAACCCTGTGTGTACACATGAATGCCATTCCATCTCCTTACGCCAAAACCTCCTGTCATTCACATGTAATCTGTCCGTACAAACCAAAGTCCTGACCGCGCCCCTGGGAGTGCTCAAAAGACGCCTGACTACTCTGCTCAGCCTAGAAATCTTCATGAGATAAAATAACAATAAAAAAACCCATGCTTTTTGAAAGTACAGAAAGGAAAAGAAAGAAAGAAAGAAAAAAGAAAAAAGAAAAAAGGTGACATAAACGAGTAAAGTCATCGCCCACACCTAAACTATGCGCCATAACCTCTTTATCGTCACCCGCTAGTCATATCGTAAATGCAAACATTATTACCAGATTCATATCCTTCAGAGAGCCAAAGCAAACGCAAACCCCTACACCCTCACGGTGTCGAGTTGTTTTGGGTGGGTTGAGTACCATTATGTTCCGTAAAACTTCTTATAGACGAGATGCAACAAAAGGTTGACGTTCAACTTTAGACTGCCCTCAAACAAGTTCATGAACTGATGAGATTCGAACTGTGCTTGTAGCATGTCTTCGATAGGCACTAACGTGCTTGCTCCTGGCATCTGTATCGAACCACGAGAGCCCTCAATGGCGAAGACGCCAACCTCGTCGCATGAAATCGTGATGTTGATCTTGTCCCAGTCTCGGTCGCCCAATGCATCCCAAGAGACCAAAACTCCTTTTTCCGAGAGAGAGCGAGCACTGTACTTGTAGCTCCCAAACTTGGGTACACGTCCGGCCCGTTCGAGCTCTCGCTGGTGATTGTATTGCTTGGTGAAGGGCAGAAGAAATCTCTTTTTGCTGTTGTGAATGTTTGTTATTCATTTGCTCTTGCTACTCAGAGTGGAGCATGATATATATATTCCAAGAAAGGAGGAGGAAGAAAAGAAAGAAAAAAGGGCGGGGAGGGGGCCAAACTTACCCTTTCTTGTTCTGCAGGGTCACCATAGCCTGCTCGATATAATCGTCGTACGTCTTCTTCTGCTGTTCAAGGTACTTGGCTTTTTCGTGCAGGTTGCTCAAGGTGAGACGTACACCTTCCACCTCTCGTTGCCTTTGTACTCTCCTGCGGCTCTTGCTTCGAATGTCACTTGCAATGGCGTTCAGAACGTCTTGGTAGTAGTTTTGCTTCGAAATACGTCCCATCTGCTCTAGCCTCATGATGTTCTCAAGAGCGGTTCGCTTGAGTTCGTAATATGACATTCTCGTGACATCTGCCATCTTGGTATCCGAGTAGGCTCCCCGACTGCCGTTGCCGTCTGAAAACTCTTCGCCGAGTAGAGACTGCCACTTCTCTTCATCCTCTTCGGTAATGGGCTTGACTAAGATTTCCAAGAGATTGCTGCCGGTTTGAACGCGGATGATGTACAACACGCATCGCTTCGTCTCCATAAAAAGCGCCTTGATATCTTCTTCCGGGTCTCGAACATCATGGAGCTTCGGTGTCAAGAACATTTGTATGTCAGAGGAGCCAGCAGCATTCATTTCGCTCTCATTGTTCTCAACACTGCCGAGATCTTGAATGATTTCCCGCAGAACGTCGTCTCGTGAAGGAGACATGGACGAAAGTTGCGAAATAACGAGCTGATGAATGGCGAATACGTCGGTCATCTTGATGTACAGCGTTGGCTTGTTCTTGGCGTAAAGATCGTTGAACTCGTCAATGTCGAATGTTTGCTCGGCGTCGGGTACGGAGATCAAGCCGCGAAGGATTTGTCGCAGACGATGGACGGAGTCGATGACGAAGTTGTTTAAGGGCTGCAGGTATATATTTTCACCACCGAATGGTTTTCCAGACGCAATTTGCCCAATGACTTTGGCCACCTCGGTCAGATTTCTTCTCTGCAAAGGGCTCAGAGATTTTTCAATGACGCCAAGCTGCTCTGGCATGGTCAATGGTGGCTGAAGATAGAACTTCCACAGCCAATTGGCAACAATCTGCAGCAAATTTTCTTGTGGTTCTTGGCTGAAGTGCTGGCAAAGTGTTTGGAACATCTGGCCACTCAGGAATCGCAGACCATATGGCATCATATGAGCCATGTCCTCCAAGGCCAAAAAGAACTGATCGCAAATCTCTCGCAAATCGCGAAGGTGATCGATGAAGAGTCGTCTTGTTTCCGGATCTCTGATTGCCACTTCTCTGGGCACGTCAAGCGGTCTGCTGTCTGGCCGCCCAGTTTGAAGTTCCTCGTTGTTGATCGCGGATCGATATATTTGCATGGGATCGCTTTCCAAGTCAAGCGCGGGGTCCTCGACTATATTGTCTCGAATGAGCGGACCCAACAGGCTTCGTAAATATTTGCGGTCTCTGGGCGATCGGGTATAATTCCCCAATAGCTTTGGCCAAAAGTAGTTGCCGCGTAGATATTCTGAGATGGCTCTGTGTCCTTCGATTTCTTCGCGAATAGACCTGGCAACCAGTTTCAAAAGATAGTACTCCTCGCGTCGCTTCTGTGCATAACCGAACAGACTCATGATGAGGAGCTCGATTCTCTTGCATTCCTTCTCAGACGTGCCCTGTTCCCGGAGATGTTTGAACAGACGAGCGAGATATTGCGACTGTGTCTGTAGGGTGAAGAACAGCTGCTGATATGACTCCAGTTTCTTTCTTGAGCTCTTGTTGAGGGCCTTCAAATCGAATTGATTGGCAATGGAAATTGTACTGTTCGCCAGAAGCCCCATCGAGCTTCCACCATAGTTGTGTTGATGTCGCACAACCTCGTCAAGAGTAATCTTGTTCTTCACGAGCAGAGCAATCTTGATGTCGAGCTGATCAATATACTGCTCTAGCATCTCGTTCCGACGTACTTGTTGAACGACAGTCTTGCGCATTCGCTCAAACTCAACTTCCTCATTGAAGTCAAAGTCACTGTCGTTGAGGAGATGCACAAAGTTCTTCACTGCGTTCACGGGAGGATTTTTCCCAGTTGTCAAGCTCTTGTATGCCTCACCTTGCACCTTGGCTCGAACGAAACTCTGAATCTTGATAACCTTCTGCATGTTGTCGTTGAAGTATTGCTTCTTTTCCTCAAATTTGGCTCGCACGACAAAAGCCCGCGCGGCTGTTTGAAAGGCCACAATGAACTGCTCTTCTTCTTCGAGTTCCGTGAGGATATCATCGACCCTACCACGAGCCATCATCGCCTTCAAAATTGCTTGGAATTGGGCCGTGGCTTGGTTGTGGGAGTTCAGCTCATCGAGAAGCTGACGGTGTTGCCCTCGTTGAAGAAAACCTCGGCAAAGTCCCTGTAGGTCGATGATGGCAGCCGTGTGTAGACCAAGCTGCTGATGTTGACGAGTAAGCACACGCCTTTGCAGCATGCCTCTGATATTTGACTGTAACGACTCGACTTCTTCAACGGTTTCGTCCAGCGCGTCTAGCTGCCTGGTAATCTCTCGCCTCACCACACCTGCTCGTATGATAGCCTGCAATTGTCCAATGTCCAGCTCATGAGCCTTCGCTTCGACCTTGCAAGACTGTTGCTTTTCTCGCTCGAATCTCCCGCGAATAATGCTCTGGAGTGCCTCCCATTTGGGACCACTAACGCGTAGCTGTTGCTGCTCACGGTCGATCTGAGCTCTGGTCAACAGAGCTCTCGCGGCGGCTTGTAAGCTAGCAATTTTGCCAGTCTCGACGTCCAGAGACCAAAAATCTTTGCTGATTCTGGCTCGTAAAGCCATTCCGCGCGCGAAAGCCTGAAGCTTCTCCACATCTTCAGAAGCTACTTTACTCTGTCGTCGCTGAGCAGCCAGGTCTTTGCGAACCAAGAAGCCTCGGGAGACTGCCTGGATCTCCCGGATAGGCCCTCTACATCCATGCAGCCTGGCCATTAGATCTCGTACTTCATTACAGACCTTGTTGGCCCTTATTATGCTCTGGAGTTCCAGGATTTTCGGTTCCAAGGCTTGCATGAAGTCTTCGCTCCTTTTCAACCGATTTCTCACCAAGAATCCGCGCACTGCACTTTGTACCAGCGTGGCTGACCGTCGCATTTGGAGTCGATAGCTCATGATTTGCCGAGTAAATTCGCCACGGATACGTGATTGCAGATCGATTAAAGCCTGCTCCTCGTCCCAAAACTTTTGCATAGTGTCGCCAAGACGCAGACGAAGCAGAGCGCCCCTGACCTGCGCCTGTAGGTCGACAATCGAGTCTTCTTCTTCGGCTAGTTCGCGAGCGATACGCTCCTCCTCCGTCTCTTTCGGCTCGGGCTCGGGCTCGGGCTCCGCGACGCCAAAATCGGCTCCCATATTCCCGAAGCTTGGCATGTTAGCCCCAAGCATATCCAGTCCCTTTTGCATCGCCTCCAGCTCGTGGTGCTCGAACTCCAGCTGACCAACAAGGTTACCAATGCGAAAATCAACGATGCCTTTACGAAACAGAAGCCAACTCAGTGCGTGGACGCAGTATATAACTTTGGGGATATTTTTCTTTTCGTAGAGATCGATAAGCTCGAATCGAAAAAGGTCGGGAAGCTCAACTTCGTCAAGGTATCTGAAGAAGATAGCAATGTTATCAGAGTGGCGATATTGAAGTTTAGGATGGTTGAAGATTCGAAATCGCTTGTTTGGATTCAACGCCTCAACGACATTGGCAAGAGTCACGCCGTCGCGCAAAGCCTCCTCAAGCGCGACGATGGGTGGAAGAGACTTTTGCGTAACATCTTCAATCCATTCTTTAGCTTCTCCTATGTGGCAGAGATATTCATAAGCTTGCAGAAACTGGCGCTGCTTATCCATCCAGTTACGACCTTCCCATCCGTATCCGCCTATTCTAGGACTGCTAGCTGATTTAGGCTTATCGGTGCGTTGCAATCGACGTCGTCCGCGCAGACCAACGACCTCCTGTGCTGGGGAAGTTATTGTGAATTCTTCCGCAACATCAGATGTAGCCAATCGCGACAAGGTACGAAGTTCTCGAGTCGATGATCGGCCAAGTAATTCGAGGTCTGGTTTGGCTAGATGGGTTGTGTGCGTTGCCAGGGAAGAATTACCGTGACATTTGGAAACATTACTGCGATGAATGGAGTCGGATCTCGACATCAACATGGAGTTGGGCCGCATAGGTAATGATCGAGGTGGAGAAGTTGGCGACTCGGGGGGACCGTCATATTGTGAGAGCGATAATTTACCGATATCGATACTTTGACCGCGTTGATGTGCTACAGCGCCCTGTGGGGAGGAGGCAGTTTGGCCATGAGCTCGTGGTGATGAGGCTGGAGCTTGAGGTAGCGGCCGAAGAGATTGTCGAGGTGGTGTCGCGAGAGAACTCTCCAGCCCCCGGTCGAAGCTGTGATTCATCGCTCCAGCTTCAAACGTTCGAGCTCGAGCTAAGACATCGCTATGGCCACGCTTGTGTTTGAGGTCGCTTCTGGGACTGTGGCCACTCGAAATGGACGAATATTGGGTGTTGGAACTGTGATGGGACGTGGAAGAGTAGCCTGAGGATGCTGAAGACGTTGTCGACGGGAAGCGGCTGATAACATCAGAAGCGATGCCGTTGTTGTTACTGTTGTTGTTGTTGCTGCTGCTGCTGCCGTCGTTGCTTTTGGTGAAGGTGGCGGAAGCAAGGCCGACAGTGTGCGCTTGACGCAGCGGATGTGGACTGAACGACATTATGCCAATATCTCGCCTCCCTTGTTAGGGCACGGATCGGAATGCACAACCAGCGGTCTTCTTGCTGGTGCCGAAGCACGTTAGCTGCGGGCTGTGTTGCCTTTCGGAAATGGTGATGTCCAATCGCTCGTCGATCTGTCTGACTATAGTGACCGATTGCGCATCTCTTCGAGTTTCGAACGTGGGCAGAATATCCGTCGGCTCCGGGATTGGAATGAAGGGTCAAATGAAAGCTCCGAGCAGAAGAATTGCGGATAGGCGAAAGAATGCGCGAAATGAAATAGGTAAATAGTTAGACTAGAAGCGAGCCAGCTAGCCGGGTATTGATCGAAGAGATACAACAGAGCAATATTTGCGTATGTTAACGTTAGATAAAGAGCACCGGGGCTCATCAACGCCACCCGAATGCGTCGCCTCGGATAGAGAAAATACGAAAGAAAACAATCGGCTGGACGACTAGCGAGCCTTCAAAAGTGGCCAGGTGAGGGCAAGAGGTTTTGGAAGAAGTCGAGATCCTAGCAGGACAACAAAGGCCTTGAAAGGCGGCCTGTAATGCACCGGAAGCAGGAAAGAGCGGGAAGCAAATGAGTCAAATGACCAATATACACAAGGGATACATACCAGTCCAGGTCGAGCCTTGTAGGTATCTGGTATCGTTTGGTATCATAGGGCGATCATAACTCTCAACGCGGGGGTTCTTTCTTTCGGAAGTTGAACCGCTGCATTGACGTGGTGGGTATGTAAAATACGTAAACAAACACCCGAGTCGACGGCCCGGCAACGTACGGTGGGCCATTCTGATTGGTCGGTGGCGTTGTTGCTGGACACCACTGTTCCCACAGTTCCCCCCGGCGCGCTAATAGGCCGCTGCCGACGCGTTTCATCTTTAATGGTCGTCCAATCGTCTTCATTGCAGAGTTTGCGGCCTCGGTGTCGACTATACATTTTAATTTGCTTCACGTGTAAAAAGAGACCAGGAAATTGAAGTGGAATGAAAATCAACAGCTGAAGTGTGGCTTTACAATGGCGTTTGCATGTACATACATGTCTTCACGCATCTGCAAGTTGCAGAATCAATGCACTAAACAGAAACCAGCATTAATCAGTCATTAGCCATGGGGATGTTGAGCGTCGTCGTCGATGTCGATGTCGATGTCGTGGACACCGCCGCCGCCGCCTCTGCCCCGCCGCCTCTCGAGTCTGGAGCAGAAGTGGACTGGACCAGAGTGGCAGAGACTGACCAGATGGACGGGTCAAGTGCCATGCGGGCAGCATCGGGCGGCTGTGCGAGCAACTGCGCGTCTGACTGCGACTGCAACCGCGACTCCGACAGCGACAGTCAGGACGACCTAAAACGAGACGGAATCGCAGACACTGTCCGCCGCGGGGGCCTTCAAGGCATGCCACCTCACTGCTCGCGCCGCGCAGAAATGACACTCGTCAACGACAAGGACGGACACGAATACAAAAGCAAAAGGGCTGGTGCAGAGCCGCCGCCGCCGCGGCTTGCCACGCGGCCGATGACTGCGATGACTGCGACGATGGCGACGACTGCCGAGGAGGATTCATGCTGCGTGGCGGCCGAGACGCTGCCCCTGTCGCCGCGGCACGTGCGGATCGCTCCTGCTGTTGTGGAGGATGCGCAATCTGTCTCACTCTCGACTGCCTCAATAGCCGCGACCTCGACCCAAGAAGACCTCTCACTCCAAACACTCTCAACCCAAGACATCCCAACTCGAGACGCCTCCACCCAAGACAAAACCTGCGATTCAGACATCAAGTACGACTACCATGACGTCGACGGCCACCCCATTCTGCGTCTCCGGCCCACGCGCCAGCAATGGCAAGACTTCCCCACCGTCCTGGCCCTTGCCTCCCGCCTCAATGTCGCTCGAGATGGCTGCTTCAAGGTCGTCATTCCCAGTGGGCTGCACGGCCCGCTCCCCCGGAAGCCGGTACAACATGTCGCCGCCAATGCCTACAAAGTAAAGCTCATCCGGCGGACGAGTTTTTGGCAAGTGAGCACCGTCCCGTCACAGAGTCTTTTTGCCCCGAGCTGTCCCGATGCCGGTGCCGATGCAGGCGCAGATTCTGGCGCACCTGCGGCATCCAATGACCCCGTCGACTCGGTGCACACGGCCCTCAAGAACCTCAAGCACCTGTTCCGAAAGCACCAAAACAGACAACTGCGCAACATCCGCTACCGAGTCGATGTGCCCGCATGGACCAAGACCCAACGGCGTCATGCTGGCGTGCCCGAACAAAGTCCCATCTACCCCCTCAAGGGCGACAAACTGGACCACACAAAGGCCGTCATCCCCGGCATCCACACTCCCTACGTGTACGAATCAGGCCCCTACTTTGGAGCGACGTTTCAGATCCACGCCGAAGACTTCCGCCTCGCTTCCCTCAACCATCTCTACAAGGGCCGCAAGATCTGGATCGTCATCCCCGCCACCGCCGTCGACATTGCCGAGAAAGCTCTGGGCCGCGGCTCCGGCTGCTCGCAGTTTATGCGCCATCGCGCCGAGTTCTTCTTCCCCGACAAACTCCAGAAGCTCGGCATCCCCTACCGCATCGTCGATCAGCGGCCCGGCGAGACCATTGTCATCCTGCCCGATGCCTACCACGAGGGCTTCAGCTGCGGATACACCATCGCCGAGGCCAAAAATTACGCCGATGCAGCCTGGACGACTGACTCGTACCAGCCGTGCGAGGCGAGCTGCAGGCTTGCCACGGCCATTCCTGCGGCTTTTATGCGGCCACTAGCTCCAGGAGAGCAACGCCTCGACCTCTGTGCCACGTATGGAGATGGAGATGAGGGAGGACCCGACAGCCGAGGCGGAGCGTTGCCGTCGTCGCCATCTCTGGGAGCGGACGCGGCCCAAAATCTCCCAAACCACGCACCTCTGACGACGACGACGACGACACCGCTACCAAACTCAGCCCTACACTCAATAATCCCGAGCCCAACCTCAGCATGCTCAAGCAAAAAGTCCGATTCAAGTCCGTGTCACACGCCTGAATTAAGTCAAGACATACCACACTCCAGCACAACCCACCCAAGTCCCCCAACAACCATGACGGCAACCCAAAATGCCAACCTGACTCATTCGTTGCCTTCTCCATCCGTCACTTCTCCCTCAAAGTCACTACCACGCAAGAGAGAAGAAACCCCGGGTCCAGAAACGGACGCCCTCCAAACCATGCTTCCCGCCAGCAACACGAAGCGCATCAAAACCACGGGGAAGGCGGGCCCTCAAAGTATGCATGTGTAAATCAAGAAAGAAAGAAGAAATGTATGTTCTGAAAGGGCTATTGTGTTGCAAAAAAAGAAGGTATCTGAGGGTTGTATTCCTTAGGGAATGTGTATGATGGATAGGTGCATTTCGCGAACAATATATGCTATAGGCGGGCATGGAGATGCTGTGTTTCGTGTACATGTATGATATTGCATCAACACGTGTTAGTCGAGCAAGTCTCATGGGGCGACATAGGGGCCTCTACCCATCGGGGGATTACCCAAGATGTACTCTGTGTATATATGTGTACAACAATGGCGAGTTGTGGACAATATGTCCTGGTGGATGGCTCTCGTGGCAATTGTCTTGATGTCTTTGCATGTCAGCCGCCTTTGCGTGTTAAGATGTTTTTGTATATCAAGCTGTCTTTATATGTGAAGCTCTTCATACGTCAAACTATATTCCTATACGAAGATCTTTATACGTCAAGCTATATTTACAAATCGATTTATCTTTGCATGTGAAGCTTTGCATATCAACCTGTCTTTGCGCGTCAAGATGTATTTGTATATGAAGCTGTTTCATATCAAGCTCTGGTTATATCTAAAGCCATCTCCATATTATAAGCCATCTTTGTATATTAAGCTGTCTTCAATTTTAAAGCCATCTTTGCATGATAAGCTGCTTTATATTAAGCTCTGTTTATATTTCAAGCCATCTTTACATACGACGCCATCTTTACAGATTAAGCCATCTTTGCATGTGACGCTCCCGTTACCTTTGCCACTGCAGTTCCACGCAGACAAGACACCCCACTCAAAAAGCCGTAGTATACATGGCGAATGTATATCAAATCACGGGGGAAAAAAAAGGAAAAAAAAAAAACACACAGATCAATATGTATATAAAATACAGAGTTGTACAAACCCGCCTCTCTCATGGCCCCAGCAATTCCTGTTTCGTCGTGATACGTGCCATCATCTTTCCGTGTTCCAAATCCAATACATTACGTGGTCCGTTGCGGAGCATTGCGTTGTCATCCAAGTCGCGTTCTGATTGCGTGGTCCATCGTTTCCTTCTCTTGGCCTCCTTTTGTCTCTGTATAGACCACCTCCCCCCCTTTTCCATTCTTCCATTCTTCCCCCTTGCTGTGTGGTAAACCATGTCCATCGCTCCTCTCATGCACATCAAAATAGGAATCGAATTCATCAAGTACATGACAAGGTATCTTTTGCGCAGCACCTCTTGCCGTCTTTTTTTTTTTTTTTTTTTTTTTAGAAATCTCCGCGCCTCTCCCTCTCCTGGCGAGCCACTTCCTCGCGAAAGGTGTTCTGTCCACCCCTCGTGCCTTGCTGCTCAAAGTCGGCACGGACGGGACTGCCCGTCAAGCTGCCGAGGGCGTCGCTCGCACTTCTCGTCCGTTCGGGCGTATCGTGGTAGTTGACGGGAGGAGGGGACGCGGGTTCCGCATCCAGCTGGATGCCCCTGTTTTTGCGACGGAAAATGTCGCGGGTGCGGCGGCCGGTGTAGCCCCTGCGGTTACGGCCCATGACGTTGCCGAGCTGGATGCGGCGGGCTTGGCGGTTCCAAAGACAGACACCGATGAGGAGCAGCACAATGGCACCAAATGTCACGGGAAGAGCAATAACAAGCGTCTGGCCATCGGGGACGGGCGTAGGCGGCGTGGGATCCAGGGGCGCCGTGGTAATCACGACGGGAAGCTCGACGGTGTTCTTGGTGGGTGCCGTCGTGTTCTGTATCTCGTGTCCGACCAACTGGAAGGTGACGTTGTTGGAACTTCGCCCCTTCAGGTACTTACTCTCCACCTTGAATGGGAGAAAGCCGTACTGAGCAGGGTACGCTTGGTCCAGGATGTCGCGATCGGACTGCTCGCCCGTCGTTTCGTTGAAGTAGTTGATGCGGAGGGAGACAAAGTGTGTGGAGGATTGCTCCGTCCTGTTGTACCAGTCGGGATCCCAGGTGACTTGTGGCAGAGAGTTAGAAGAAGAAGAAGAAGAAGGGGAAGACGAAAAGCTGAAAGGCAGTAGAGGTCGCCGCACATACCATAGTACGTGTAATCAACGAAGATGCTTGAATTGTGCGTAGGCCGACAAAAGGGCGCATACTGTCCCTTCTGGTTGTAGCACCGCGAAAAGTAACCCTCGTTGGTCTTGGTATTGGTGGGGGTCGGATTCGGAGGCGATTGGGTTGTGACGTAGACGTGGCCGTAGTTGGTGATGGTGTAGACGGAGGCGGTCAAGTCGTGAGGAGCGGCATTCACGGGTGATGGCGTGCCGCCGATGGTCGTCAAGGCAGGTGTGTAGATGGTGCCGGGCGCGCCCTCGTCGTTGACAACAACCCAGGGTGCGTTGGCGAGGTCGTTGTCGTTGTCGCCGTCACGAGGCTCGAGGCCATGGGCCGTGGTGGTGCCGCAGAGGGCAAGAGCCACACCCAGGATGAGTTCTGCGTACATGGCGATGCTGAGCAAAGACTGCTGCTTTCTTCGTGCGGTCTGAATTTTTAACTATTTTTTTTTTTTTTTTTTTTTTTTTTTGGTGTTTCCGTGTGGATGTCAGACGGCCATGCAGCGATCCGGGCCTGTGGAAGTTGAAGGCAACTTTTTTGACGTGATTGGAGAAAAGGGAAAATAAGGAGAAACGATTGGAGGAATGCCATGTGGCCCGGGCAATGGCAACTAGCCATTGGCCATTAGCCATTTGGCGTCAATGGTCCGTTCCAGGGTGAAAGGCGGCCATTCCGTTCAGGGCAGGCACGCTCCACCCGCCCAAAATGTGCGCTCTGGACCAATAGGCACAAATTAATAAAAAACAATAAACCCCTCGTCCCGCTTCCTTGCATCCCTGGCGTCTCCTGCAGCCGTACGACAACTTATTTGCACCTCATCATTACCGGCCTAGGCCGACCACAGCGGGCTCGACGCCGAGACTTGCCATGCATGATGGATTGTCGTTGGTGAAACCAATAAAACACCACCAGCTACGGCTAGCGATGACTCTGCGACGTGCGACGTGCGACGCGTGAATGAACTGGTCTGCGACGCGTCTGGGCCACTGACTGCCGCCTTCCTAAGCCATCCGAGCCGACGTCATGGCAAAAAAATAAAAATAAAAATAAAAATAAAAAAACTGGGTTCAAGTCTCTTCGGCAGCGAATATGATACTGACAATTTCCCTTCTTATTGGAGAGAGAAGAAGAAGAACAAGTCTTGCCGTATCACGTACCTTTATAGTACGGTTTGAACGTCGCTGCAGTCGAAACCCAACTTGGTGAGACAGGAGCGAGCCCTCAAACACTGATCGAGTATCTCGCAAAGATTGGCAGAAAAACTCCATGACGGGAAGCAAAATCGGGTATCACACGCTTCCCTGCTCCCAAACCTCTCCAAATCCGCGGGAGTCGTCCTCCTCTTTCCTCCCCATCTCAATCTCAAACTGGCAGTCGTGACACGAAAGGTTTGGGTCTCGTTGAAGTTTGAAGTTGAATCCACCGCTTTGACCTCGAACCCCAGTATGGAGATGGATAAAGAGGGAAGCACGATAAGAAGATGCAAAATGAAGCACCAGAAATACCCATCTCCAAAATGAATCTTCTCTTCAAATCGCGCTTTTCGCGGGTGTAACGGCATTGGCCTCAGACTAAGTCGGAAACGGCTATTTCTTCACAGACTAAGCCTTTCTTTTTTCCCCTATTCTGAAGCTCTCTCTCCTTGCATGCTCTCCATCTGGAACACCTGGCGTCAGGAATAGGTCGAAGGGATTGGAGGAAAAAGAAAGGGAAAGGGAAAGGAAAAAAAAAAAAAAAAAGGACCACGACGTCGACATGGAATATATACATCTCGATGACCCCCGTCCGTTGCGCGTCGGAGCTCCAAAAAAAAAGACTTCCTACTTCTTCTTCTCCTTCCGTCCTTTTCACACTATTTCCTTCCGACCACATGCTGCGGAAGGCTGGTCCTGACCAGCCCTAAACCGAGTCTCTTTCTTTCGAAATCTGCCCTGGTTCAAACGTCGTCCGATTCATTCGTGCTTCCCCCCTGATGTCAGGCATCATTCGTTGAAGCCTCGCGTTGTCTGTACGCCCACTGAGTTCTCCCGCTTCACCTCTTATTTACATCATGCTTCCTCGTAATGTCCTCCTGCTGCTGGCAGTGGCTGTGACGGAACGCGAGGTGTTTGCGTCGCCGGTCAATGCCCGCGCCTTTCTGGGGAATCCGCTGGCTGGGGCCCCGGGAGTGGGAGCGGGTGCGGGTATCGCCGGACTAGTCACTGGAATAGTCAAAGAAGCCAAGGAAGGAGGGAAAGGGGCTGCCAAGACCGGCGCAAAAAATGGCGCAGACTCGGCTGTAAATGCTGGAGGTCAAGCTAGAGGGGCGGGAGGAGGAGCGGGAGGAGGAGGAGGAGGAGGAGGAGGAGGAGCAACTGGAAGAACAGCAGGACAAACTGCAGTGGGAGCAGGGGGATCAGCAAACACTGCTGGCCAACTTGGCCAAGCGGGCCAAGATGGGAACATTGGCAACACAGTTAACGCTGGAGGAACAGGAGGATTAGCAAACAATGCCGGCCAACTTGGCCAAGTGAACCAAGCTGGGAACATCGGCAACATAGTCAACACGGGACCAACACGAGGATCAGCCAACGATGCCGGTCAACTTGGCCCAATAAACCAAGTCGGCAACGCCGGCAACACGGTCAACACCGGCGTCGCCTTCGGAGGACAGCCCACCCCCCAGCAGATAGACGCAGCCGCCCAGTCCTGGCAGGCCGACACCGAGATCGTGTCCCAGTTTCTCTCCACAGCCGTGTCCCTCACCGGCCAGCAGCTCGAGCAAGCCGCCTCCAGGGCCCTCAGCGCCGAAAACGACGAACTGAACCACAAGGTCGTCCTGGATCGCATGTTCCGCACGGGATCCACGCAGAGGAAGCTCGCCAGCGTCGAGCAGGCCAACAACGTGCTCGACACGCAGGGCACGTTCCAGTTCGTCGTGGATGCGCTTCAGAACCTCACCAACACGGGCTCGCAGATGAGCTCGGCGCAGGTGGGCGCCGTGGTTCGGGCTGTCAACGAGGATCGCTGTTCGCAGGTGCTACCCAGCATTGATAGGTACCTTGCTGCTGCTGCGACGGCTGGGCAGCAAAAGGGGTCGGCTGGTGCGGCTCTGCGGGCGATTGGGCCTGTCCAGTGTGGAGGTCTTGGACAGGGCGGGAATGGAAATGGACAGAGCGGGCAGACTGGAACTGGACAGATAGGAGGTGGACAGACCGTCAACGGCCAAGGGCCCAGCGCGCAGAATGGTCAGCTTCCTTCAGACGGGCTCAACGAAGCTGGTCAGAACGACCAGAGAGGTCAGAACGAGCAGCCCGCGCAGGGACAGAATGGCCAAGCAACCGTCGGTGGTCAGGGTCAGAGTGGCCGGGAAAATTTGGGTGGTCAAACACAGAATGGACGGCAAGGAAGACCCCAATCGAATAGCGCTCAGAACAGTCCGGTCGGAAGCCAGAACGGACAGATTGGCCAAGAAAGTCAAGTCAGACAAGGCGGACAGACTAGCCAGAGTGGTCAAGTCAGTCAAGTTGGCAACGGCAATGATTAACAAAAGGCTGGGCTTCCAAGACTGGCTCCTTGCCATACTCTTTCCATCATGACATGTCATGCGTAGATGTAGATTTTTTTTATCAAAAATCAATGAAAAAAGGGCAGCAGAAAAGTCATCTCAGAGACGCAAGGCGGTCCGGAATCCGTGCGTCCACTGGGCCGTCTTCACATAAAGCCAACACAGAAAAAAAGAAATAGAATGCTTGCGTGCTTTCTAATTCGGCCACCTCGCGCCGTATCATTGACTCGTTCCTCCGGCCCCTCCTTCTCCACAGGATACACTTTGAACAAACAATCCCCCCATCGTTACCACCTTTATATGTATGTATATATTCAAACGGCTTGGCAGTCTTCTCGGACACCGGTTGTCTTGGATTCGGACGGCGGCTCTGCAGGCTCGGGTGTCTGGGGCGTATTCCCAACGCCCCTAGAGTACCACCCCCCCGCACACAACGTGATCGTCCCCGCAAATTCCAAAAAGAATACGAGAACAAGTCGTGTCACAATGGAGCCTGTACCTGGGTCGAGGGAGGGAAACAGCGTGAATGCAAATATGGTTGCATGGAGAAGCCTGAAACCCACAAATGACACGCCTATGCTTGCAGTAAACAGCATGATTTTTGCGTTGCGGAATTGGGCGTGATCCTTGTGTGCGGACAGACGTCGGCTTGTCCAGATGATCCAAGCTATCAGTGCAAAAAGGACAACAAGATACAGACAATGGCCGAATTGGTCCGGAATCGAAGGCTGGACTTTGTCGGGCGCGCCTTTCCGAGCCCTTCCTCCATAGAAGACTGTGACAATGCCAATGAGCATGACAACGTAAGAGGACACGAGAATCGTCTTCTTTGTCCTGGGACTAGCAATCTGCGGAATGATGATGCCACTGCGTGATTTTCCATTTTTCGCATCAGTCCTGACCAAACAATTGATATAGTGACATGATGAGGATGATATGACGAGCTTCTTACATCTCATGAAGTAGTCCTATGAGGCTGAGCATAAAAGAGGAAACTATTGCGCCGCCGGTGTAGTTTGACGCCGTGCCGTAACGTTTCTCGTCGTTTCGATGCGATATCTTCCAGCCATTGGATATGAAGAGGAGGACGAATGATGATACGAATACTGGCCAGCAGAGACTGCCACGTCTGCCGTGTTTCCATGCTATGTAGCATGCCAGCGGCAATAATGGGGCATGAAGGATAAGGTTGGCAATGGTCAGATCGACGTCGCTTGCGTCGGCAGGTATCGCCTTGGCATAATGACGAGCCATCATGAGTATCTTTGTTTTGTGGGTGAGAACGGGCTCAGCTCGAGTATGATATTAGAGGTGGAAAAGGGTAAAAAAAAAAAAATGAAAGTCCGTCGCCGGTATGGCGAAATGGGAATGAGGGACTCGATCCATTGAAGTACAGAAAGGTAAAGGATGGATTTCATGGTGGGATGGCACTCTGGTATAACTCGACCTCTTCGTTATATTGCCCGAAAAGTGTTTCGGGCTATATTCAAGGTTCGGGCCGGCTTGTCATCACGCGTCCGCTTTGTTTGATTGGCTTTCATGACAGGTGATAGCCTCGCTCAGCCGTCATCCCCACAGCACGCTCCAAATCCTACATTGGAATCGTGCATTTTTTTTTTTTTTTTCCCCGGAGAGTCGCCATTTCGGGAGTTAAGAGCCGTGCCGTGGTCGTGGACCTGTGGGAGAAAAATAAGAGCTTGGCTAGAGGCGGTTTAGACCAAGACGACAAGACACAAGACACGCAGACTCATGGCGCCAATGTCGCAGGATTGAAAGTCGGTAATTGGGAACAATACGGGCCGAGGTCGGCACTCGCCAATGGCACCACTACCCTGTCAAAAAGTCCAAAAGTCAGAGCCTCGCAAGTCGCATCGACCGTAATTAACTCAATGTTGCATGTTGCCCAACGGTGAAAAGCGGACACCTCGAGTCGAAATCGTCAGCATGTGGCATGAGCCATCTCATCCAGATTCCCCAGATGGCGACAAGGGTCAAGGACAACGGATATAGGATATAGGAACTGCCATGTCATACTGTATATGAGGGCCATTGTGCCGCCAACTCGATATTGCACAATCAAGAGAATCCATCACCTCAGAATGCACAGGTCAACAGAATCATGCCATTGTTTGCCTCCGGTCGGACGGTGGACGGTCCTTTGCGGCGATATGCATCCTGGAAGGAAGAAAGAAAGACAGAAAGATAGGAGGAAAGGAGGAGGAAAGAAGAGCGTAGAGGAAAGGTAATGGATGATGAATCGATGAAAGCCAGTGGAAACAGAGCCAGCCGAAATAATGCGGTGACACCCGGCAGATACACATGTACCGATGTGACTCAGTACCTACTACCTACTAGGTACCTACCTAGGCAGTAGTACTAGGTATGTAAGTAGGTACCTAGATGTGTATGTCTGGGAGAAGCTGGATGGGAAGGAACCAGCGGCCTCTTGTGCATGGCAGGCGCATCTGTCGAGTTGACCATTTTCCACAATCCACATCCAATGCAGGCCAAATCATTGGACGAGCATAATGTTTTGTTCAAAGTTCCTATCCATGGGCTATCCACACGGTCGGCAGTAGGTACCATACAAGAAGCTGGGTGAAAGACGCCTGGTTTACTAACAACATGATCATCCATAGGTGCAAATTGCGTCCTCTTGCGTAATGGCATGCCCCATCCGTTAGTGTAGGTTGCGCCTCCAATATTGAACGCTGCCATCAACCACGGCCGGTCGTCGTTGACTCCCTCCCGCCAAACAAGGCCGCCGCTGCCGCCATTGACCACTAGTCGCTTCATCCCGCATGAACAATGCCGTGCTAACTCAAGCCAGTCATCGGTTCGGCGTCTGCACTATCGCCGCAAGTGGATGGCGCGACGCCCATGTTGGGTATTCGACGACCTTGAGAAGAGGTCCGTGAGAGGCTATTTTCCCCCTTTTGTGGCTTGATACGACGAGATCTGAGAATAATGTATGCATATAATATGGCCATTGTCACCATTGTCATTCTTTGTCGTTCCTCCGTCTGCCTCTTCCTTCTCAAATTTCGTTGTCAGGGTTAACGGTTAACGGGGAGAAAGAAAAACGGAAGAAGAAAGAAGAAGAAGAAGAAATAATTCTGCCGAATTTGTATGTCCTGGCGGACAGACTTGACTCCGAAGACGGGAAAAACAAAAGAAAATCGTTCGGCCTCTTTGTTCTTCTCTTGTCAAAAATGTCCAAGCTGCAGAAACGGCAGTTCTACACATCCAGCACCAGGGGAACCCCGTCTACGGCCTCTGGTGTCCTTCAGGGCTTCTTGGGCAACCTGACCGAGGCGCAGGAAGCCAAGCTCCGAGCCCTGTGGGCAATAGGACTCAAATTCATTGAGATTTACGAAGCAGACAAGACCACCAGCAGGGCAAAAACGCTCGAGGAGAAGTACGTCCCGCCGGCCAAAAAATCCAAGAGCATGCCTCGGGGCCACAGGATCGCCTCCACGCGCGACAAGTACCCGACGCTGGTCAAGGAACTGCTCTCCCTGCTGCCCACCGATGAGGAGAACCTGGAGAAGCTGGCGGAGAAGGCTGTCGAGGCTTTGGATCACTGGACACCGCACATGTATCGTCTGATTGTGACCAATGTCGTCAAACACGAGCACCCGGATGCGCTGGCTCTTCGGTTCCTGCGCGCAAGCAACTGGGATCTCATCGAGGCGACCAAGATGATGGGAAAGACTATATACTGGAGGACCATGGAGGTGGCCGTCGATGACGACATTATGAAGAAAGGAGAGGGCGGCGCCTGCGAGGATGAGATGAACACTCAGGGGCTCACGAGAACTCTCGGGGCCGATTTCATGAAGCAGGTCCGGATGGGGAAGAGCTTCATCCACGGAACAGACAGGGAGGGCCGGCCAATCACATATATCCGGGTGAGGCTGCACAGGTCGTCTGATCAATGCAGGCAAAGTATCGAAAGATATACCGTGTATCTTTTTGAACTGGCTCGTTTGTCTCTGAAGTGTCCGGTCGAGATGGGTGTAAGTGAAATTGGACAACGTTTTCCTTCTTTGTATTGCGATGAATGAGATGCTAATGGTGATCCAACAGACGGTTTTGCTCGATCTGAGCGGATTTAAGCTCGCCAATTTCGATCTCAAGCCACTCAAATTCCTGCTCAAATGCATGCAAGACAACTATCCAGACTCGGTTGCATTGGTCATCATTCATGATGCACCATTTGGTGCTAAATGTAAGCCAAACTTTTCGAACAGGTCAAAAGAAAACGAATACAGAATACAAAACATGAAAAAATGAAAGGGAAAAAAAAAAATCATACGAAGACGAAATAATAAAATAGTCCCAAACCCATATATACAAAATACTCACCATGCTTCATTGCAGCGCTATTCAAGCTCATTCGTCTCTGGCTGAGCAAGGAACTCGTATCCAAGATCAAATTTACGTATGGCCGGAGAGATCTTGAACGATGGATTGCCCCCAACCAAATCATCACAGAACTCGGCGGAGACGAAGACTGGGCCTACGAATACGAGGAGCCCCGACCGGACGAAAACGCCAAGATGAACAACACGGCCATGCGGGATTGTCTGATGGAGAAGCGGCGCGCCATGGCGCTGCAGTTTGAGGAGTTGACGCGAGAGTGGGTGATGAATGCGCAGCTAGGTGACAAGGCACGGGAGGTGTCTGGCCGACGGGATGTATTGGTGCAAGAACTGGCTGAAAACTACTGGGAGTTGGATCCGTATGTGCGCGCGCGGTCCGTCTACGATCGGCAGGGTTATTTTCGCCGCGCGGGTGGCGTGGAGTGGTATGGCAGCAAGTTGAGGCGTGAGGACTCTGAGGAGGACGACAAGGAGGATTCCGTGGCCAGTTTGACTTTGGACACGGTGAGCCGTGGGGAGGAGGCGAGCCATGAGGAGGCGAGCGCTGTGGGCTATGAATCATCTGTGTACGAGTCTTGATGATTGCAGTCCCGATACAATACAAAGTACTAGGTACCCAGCACGCAAATGCGCTGGACAGAAAATGTGTCAGCTAACGCTGGATAAACATGTAACGTGTACCTTTGCATAGAAATCTGTCCCGCTGTCCGCAGTCCCATACAGGACCCGCTTTTTTGACGGCCCGTTGGAGCCCGGAGGTACCCGTGGCACAAGTGGGCCAGTGTCCAGCGTCCAGTGTCCCGTTGCCCGAGTCCGTCTCCCTCGCACAGCGTTCATGTTTGCCTTTCAACTTTGCACCGACTTCCTCCCATCCCGTCGAGATTGACAAAGCCTTTGGCGCCTTGCGCTCAACATGGCCTTTGTTTGCTATCTGCGCAGCGAGTTCTTGTCATGGTCCCGAAACACCCCGCTGCCCGAGAACCTGGAAAACAGCTCCCCCATCTTCCAGCCGTGGCACCACTTTGACGTATCCCACGAGAGCTGGACATCCATCCACGCCGCCGAGCCGTATAACCATACAAGTACAAACGCGGGCCAGCGCGAAGAAGCAGAAAGCCGGGACAATTCCGCCGCAGAAGCAGCAGCAGCAGCAGCCGCCAACTGCCCCAGCTTCTCCCTCGTAACGTGGAACGTGGATTCCGCCTCCGCGGCGCCGGTCGAGCGCATCGCCGCCGTGCTATGCACCATCACGGCATCGACACCGCCCGTCGACGTCATTTTTCTGCAAGAAGTGTCCCGAGACGCGCTGCGGCACATACTCGGCGATGCACACATACGGCGGTTCTGGTATTCGAGCGAATGCGACGACACGCAATGGCAGGGCCAGCTCTTCGCAACCATGACGTTGCTGTCGAAGAGACGGTTTGGGCACGGCGATGGCGCCGGCCACGCCGCTTGTGCCACGCTGGGTCCTCTCTGGAGACTCAAGTACCCAAGTCGGTTCGGAAGAGATGCCCTCTGCAGCGACGTCTTTGTGGCGTCGACGACAGGGCAGAGTTCCGTATCGGGGCAAGCGCGGGTGCGCTTGATCAACGTGCATCTCGATTCCCTTCCCATCAAGCCCTCCAAACGACCGCAGCAAATCGCAACGGTCGCGTCTCTCCTTCGAAGTGCAGGCCGTGGCGTGGCGGCCGGAGATTTCAATCCTGTTCTGCCGGAAGATGGCACGCTGGTGGCGGATAATCATCTCGTCGACGCGTGGCTTCACTTGATGGACAAGGATCCTGGCTTCACGTGGGGGATTGACGAACTGGCAGCGTTCCCGCCATGCCGATTAGACAAAGTCGTCTTGCTGGGGCTGCGTCCGCATTCCATAGAGTTGATGCACCCGGGCAAGATTCACCCACGATCAGAGGGGCCAAGGACAAGGGACACTGCTGCTGCTGCTGCTGCTGCTGCTGCTGCTGCGGGGGATGGCTTGACTGTGGGAGAAGGAAAGGCACAGGCGGGCGAGCAGGCTGTGCCTTGGAGCGACCATTCTGGAATCAAGTGCTCGTTTGGACTTGTTGACGACTGATTTGTCGCATCGGTTCGTTGAAGAGAAATGTGTTCTTCGCTCAAAAACTACGCAACGTTCTCATGAGGATTGTTTCTGTTTTCTGGGGTTGCTCTCGCGCTGTTATGCTGTCATGCAAGTCACGCCCTCTCGCCCCGCGCTCTCACAGAGCCTCAAGGCAAACCTCGGTAGCCCGTGTCGAGTTGATTGGACTCCGCGATGCAGGCCTCCAGCCCCTTGGAGCTCACCGTCTTTCAGACCCGCCAGATCCATTGTCTCGTTATTTTCCATGAGCTAAAAGCGGGATGGACGTAAATGTCAGACATGTTGCTGTCTCTTTGGACGTTGAGCTGCTGCATGCTGCTACCGACCCACACAAATTTAGACGTGTCCACTTTGGAGCAATGCGCGACAGCCAGCAACGATGGCATCGACCTCGACAAAAGTTCTTAGCCTGTCTCGACGTGGAAGTGGAAGGACTCTCTGGGTAGTACTCTTGTTGGATCTTGGATGGGAAAGGGGGGATTCTAGAGAACATTTCCAGCAGGACACCGTGTTCTCTGTTTCGGTTGGGCGCTGCTATGTCAGGAAAATCCATCCCACGCCCACAGCCATCATGCAACGCGCGGTGCAGTCGCGTTGAATAACGGGGCTTGATTGTTGGAGCGAGGGAAACCAGATGAACCATGGATATGGTGCATCGTTTTCGTGACGATGAGAGGGAGAGGGGCTTGGCCATGCAGCGAGTGCTCTCCTTTTTGTCTTGGGTATCGTGGTCGACAACAATATTCCGGCCTCTTGATTCGTGGGTTTTTCATATCGCCGTCGTTTTTGGACCTTTTGCTTTTTCCAGCTCGTCTTCTACTATTCTTCCTATTTCCTACTCATTCCCCAACTGCATCTCCAAGCACAGTGGTTGGGGGGGGTGGTTTTCAGCCAAGCCGTTCATGCATATGGCGTGCATTGATAGTTGATGCAGGAGAGAACAAAGTCCCCAATGAGCCTGCATGTGGCAACAAAAATCCCCCCCTCTCCTCTTTCTAAACCCCGCTCCCGTAAGCGTATCGCAGTCTAGTGGAAGGTGCGAGCCGAGGCGTTGGGGATGGCTCATGCCGCCAATTCACGTCAACGTGTGAGGGGTGGAAACTTGGAAGGTGCCATGGGTTGTTGTAGCACATACTCCGCGACCCATGCCTTCCTTTTTCTTTTCTTTGTTGGGCTGCATGGCGGTGCTTGTCGTTAGTTTGTTTTCTTCTTCTTCTTGTTCTTCTTCTTTCCAACGTCTGCCTTGATGTTGGCCACTCTTTCGCTCTGCTCCTGAGGATTCTATCGAGGCCGACGAGAGTCGAGACGCTCAAGCTAGCCGTCCGGGCGAATTCAGATCATTGGAACCTCCTCCACCATCACCACCACCACCACCACCATGGCATCAACCACAACAAACCTCTACCCAGGCATCTATGTCCCCACAGTGGCCTTCTTCAACGACGACGACACCATCGACGAGCGAACCACGCAGTCGCACGCACATCGGCTCGCCACAACGCCGCACGTAGCCGGGCTCGTCACGCACGGCTCCAGCGGCGAAGCCGTCCATCTCGACGACGACGAACGCAAGCTCATCACGCGCCTCACACGCAAGGCTCTCGACCGGGCGGGCAAGGCACACCTGCCCCTCATTGTTGGCTGCGGCAGCCAGTCGACGCGGGAGACGATCCGACTCTGCAACGACGCGCACTCGTCGGGCGGCACGCACGCGCTGGTGCTCCCGCCGTCGTACTACGGCGACCTGCTCACGACGGACCTCCTCGAGACGCACTTCCAGGCGGTGGCGGACGCGAGCCCGATCCCGCTGCTCATCTACAACTTCCCGGCTCCGTGCGGTGGGTTGGATCTCAGCTCTGATACCATCATCCGGCTGGCGGCGCATCCCAACATTGTGGGTGCCAAGCTGACGTGCGGCAACACGGGCAAGCTGGCGCGGGTCGTGGCGGGGACGCGAGACACGGACTTCCGCATCTTTGGGGGCAGCGCCGACTTGATTCTGCCGACGCTGTCTGTGGGCGGACACGGCGTCATCGCCGGGCTGGCCAACGTGGCACCGTTGGCCTGCAGCGAGGTAATGCAGTCATGGCGCGAGGGCCGGACGGACGACGCGATCGAGATGCAGGGCGTGGTGGCACGGGGGGACTTTGCTGCGATACAGGGCGGCTTCGTGTGTATCAAGGCGGCGCTGCAGAGATATTACGGCTATGGGGGGTTGCCGCGCAGGCCGTGTGCGATGCTGGACGGGGAGGCATTGGAAGCCCAGATGGGAGAGTTTGAGGAGTTGATGGAGGCGGAGAATACGCTGGAAGATTGATTGTGTTGGTATTCCTTAGGATACTAGTGATTCTCTAAGGAATACTAGGTGGATCTGAGACTCAGTGACACAACGTAGGGTCTAGGAAGGTATTCGCAAAAGGTCTAATTCTATCCTAATCGGTGCTATCTAAAAGGGGCATTTTATAGCTGGCGTTGAGGCCACGAAAATGCCGTTGGATTCCACAGTGAAAAACTCTGCACACGCGGACTAATTAGAAGAGTCGGATTCTGTGGCTAATATAGCCGCGAATCTGGCTCTTCCTAGCTGTGCTATGTTGTTATAGAATGTAGTGATTCTAACACTTAGAATTCTCTCTTTTATAGAAAAAGAGGAATTACTTATAAGTTATATAAAAATCTACCTAAAAACCATAGTTAATTATTTAATTAGATAATTAATAAGAATAAGAATTCTGCCTTATATCCCTAGTATTCCTCCTCTTTTTTATATACTTCCTTCTTTTTCTTTATATACTTTACCTATCCTTTTATATAAATTATAGCCTTATTTCTATTAATAAAGGTCTTAAGGGCTTAATTTAGTAATAATTTTATTATAGTATTAGTAATATTATTATTACTATTAATTTACTTAATTTCCTTAATTTCCTACCTTTTATATAATTATTATAGTGCTATAATATTAATTATTAGTTTCTTTTCTTTTATAGTGCTTAACCTTATAATATACTTATATAATAAGAGAGAATTTATATAAATAATTATTAGTATTAGTAAAATTTATAGCTTTTATATAATAATCTATAGCATTATACTAATTATATAGGCAATATTTATGCCTTAGACTATTATATATAGCTTAGAAGTAAGAGCACTCTTTATAACTCTTTTACTTTTTATAGAGCTATATATTATAATATTACCTTTTAATATAAAATTTAATTTAATTCCTACTTCTTTAGTACTAAGGATAATTATATATCTTAGTTATAAGCTAAGGTTTTTATTATTTATAAAGGAACTATTTATAAAAATATATAAAGCTATAGTAGTAAGATTAAGTAAAATATACCTTAATCTATAGTTATAATACTATATTTACTATTAAATCCTTTTATTTAGATAATTTATATTAGATTTATTAGAATTTTAGACTTATATAGTAATAGAGAGGTTAAATATAGCCTCTAGTTAATAAACTAATAATATATATACTTCTTATGCTTTTTATTTAATATATTATTGCTTTATAGTTAGCTTATTAGGTTTAATAACCTTAAGCTTCTTACTTTACCCTTTTTAGTAGAGTTTAATATA
>SRPW01000242.1:0-29334 GCA_018360225.1 Claviceps pusilla | reverse complement strand
ACGCTATATTAACTGCTTAGGACCTTACCCTATATAGTTATATATATATAATATTATAAATAAATAATAGAACTATATATATACTATATACCTAGCATAGCCCCTAGCTTTTACTAAACCTTCTATACTAAAAAAAGATAATTAAATAAAGGTATTTAGCTATAGTTAAAGGAGAGATATAAGTAATTTATTATTATAAAAGGCTTTACTATAAAAGTAAGTTAGTAAACTATATATTTACCTTTCTAATACTAGACTAGAATTAATATAATGCTTATAAGCTACTATAAAGGCCTTTTTAAGTTAATAGCCTATAGCTACTATAGCACTAAATAAGCTAAGCTTAACCTAATATACTATATAAAGTATATAATAAAGGTTATATACTAAAATATATAGAAGAAAACCTACCTTATATATCTAGCACTAGAGTCCTAACTTAAAGCTAATATAATAGTAATATAGGAGCTAGGAACTATAAATAGTAAACTACCTAACCCTAGCTTTAGCTACTTTTAACTTACTACTTAGAGTAGCTATACTATAATTTATATAAACTATTAGCATAGGCCTAAGGTATAGTTAATATATATAGATAAGGATTAGTGCTTAATAATATTAATAGGATACTATATTTACTTAATATATTCCCTAACCTATAAACCTAATTAAATATTACCCCTTTTTAACTTTATAGTAGCCCTACCTTTAAACTATAGTGTTTTTATAGGAAACTTTAATTAATATTACCTACTTTAGGACTATTATAGCTAAATCTTAATAAAGAGTAATATACTTCTTATATTAATAATATAATAATAGCTTAAACTTATAATACTATAGAGTAAAGTAACTTAAAAAATATAAGGTAAAAGGGATAGTACTATTAACTACACTTAAGTTACCTATAATATAAAAGCTAAATTTATAGAGGGACTAAACCTTATTAAATCTAACTATATTCTATAGCTTATCTATATTAGCACTAGCCTAAGGCTATATAGTAACTACTTACTTTATTTTAAATAGTTATATATAGAAAATAACCTTATAGTAGCTAAGGTAGTAATATAGTTCTACTATAACCTTACTAAACCCTTACTTTAAATACCTATAGAAATTAATAGCTATATAAAATAAATAATAGCTAAGCTTTAATTTATTATAAACTTAGTAGTTTTAAGGGAACCTTAAGGTAATCCTAAGCTAAACCTATAGTAAAACTATTATATTAAAAAAGCTACCTAAAACACTAAAAGAGTATTATAATAATAGTAGATATTCTATACTAAAGAGAACTAGTAACTTACTATTAATATAGCTTAAATATAATACTAAACTATTAGTAATAAAAGGTATAGTGCTTAGTGCTTTACTATTAAAGTAGTTATTACTTATAGAGAAGATTTATAGAAACTTAAATACTAAGTATAGCTTTATAGTAAACTACTATTAAAATAGTAATAAATCCTTACTTTTATTTAAGGTAAGGGTATAGACACTATAACTACTAAGTTATATTAAAAAAAAATAGCTATATTAGCTAACTATTTCTTCCCTTTCTCTTAAGCCTAACTTAATAATATACTAAAGGATTTTAATAACTACCTTAATACTATAATGTTTTTATTAAAAAACTACTTTAATATTAATAAAATCTATAGTATTATTAAAAGCCTAGCTAGCTAAAAGGCACTAAGATTAAATAAACTTTTAGCTAAATACCTTAAAGTATATAGTAAGCTATTAGCTAAGACCCTTGCCTACTTACTTAATATATACTACTATATTAGCTACTACTTAGTTTTATTTTAGTAAGTAAAAGTTATTATTTTTTACAAGCTAGGTAAAATATTAATAAAGTAGTAAAAAGTAAGGGCCTAGCACTTTATCTTACTTTTTAGTATTATTAATAAAGTAATAAAGGCAGCAATAGTAAGTTAGCTTACCCTTATAGCTAAATTAAGCAGTATACTACCTAACTTATAAATAGGTAATAGAGTAAATAGGTTAATAGAGGTTATACTAAGTGTTTTAGTAGAATTAATATATATAGTATAGCACTATAGTAGTATTATATTACTACTTTAACTAAATATATTAGTAGCTTTTAATATTATTTATTATAAGAGACTAACTTATACCCTTATAGCTACTAGGATCCCTATATAGATTATAATATAGATTTACTCCTTTACTACTAAATATACTACTAACCTTTATTTTAATAGTAAATTTATAAGCCCTTTACCTATAACTATAGGTATACTATAAAGGTCTTTAATCTCTTCTATTCTTTTCCTACTTTATATTACCTCTTTATATACTAAGCTTTAGGTAGCATACTTTATACTTATTATAGGCTTCTTTAATAATATAAATATACTTATATATAGGTATATAGTAAAGGAGATATAGAATTACCTTAAGGCTACTTAGGTAATTTACTAAGACTAGTTCTAAGAATTAAGTCTTAAGTTTAATCTAGGGAAGAGTAAACTTATATACTTTACTAGGTAGCGCGCTATAATTATATTATTAGTTTAACTTAATACTAATATAGTGTAACTAGTCTAGTCTACCTGCTTTTTTAGGGTATAGGTTTATTATAAGCTTTACTAGAAAGTATATTAAAGTTAAGTTAAGTTAAAACTAGTGTAATAATAGCTTATACTTATATTACTAGTAGCTTTAACCTAGGGATACTTATTATATAATATATAACTCTTATATATATAGGTTATTTAGAGTATAATTATATATAGTATAAAATTACACTATACCCCTACTAAAGTTAGTAATAAAGTAAGGGGTATAGCTAAGGCATTTATTTTTAAATAAACTAAGTGCCTAAGAATAGTAACTAATGTATTTAAGGTAATATTATATACTTTAGTTAAAACTAAGGCAGCTATAGCCTTAATTAACCTCTACCTTAACTACTATTTACTTTACTTTTATTAATAAATAAAAGCTAATAAAATAGCTAAGTATATTTATAGTGCCTATGCTATAATAGTAGCTTAACTTAGATATAGACTAATATACTAAGGGCGTAGCTACCTACTATACCTAAATAACTACTTAAACTATATACTATTTCTAAACTAACTTTATAACTACCTACTAAAGCCCTTTTTAACTAAAGCACTTACTTTAAAATAAAAGAACTATTAGTATTAAGAGTAGGCTACTATATAGGCGCGCTAGACTAATATTAACTATATAGTAGTAGAGCTTAACCTTAGCTTTACTTTTACTACTAAAGTTATTTACCTTTACTTAAGCCTAACTAAGTATAAATCTATAGTACTTATATAAATATATATAGAATAAATTAAACTTAATACTTTCTTTTTTAGCTAATATATTCCTAAGGTAGAATTACTAATATATAGCTACTAGGCTAATAATAAAGACTACTACTATATTTTATTATTTTATAAAAGTTTTAACTATTTTTACTTTATTAATATAGATATATACCTAGTATAAAACTAGTATAAAGTTAGGGAGGCTTTAGAAAATAATAAGCTAGTAACTACTCTTACTAAGTAGCTTATTTTAATAGAGTATATTCCTTAGTTTTAGCTTATAAAAAGCTTATAAAATTAATAGGCTAAGGATATTAAGAATATAATACTATATAGTACCTAGTGCAGTATAGGCATAGAGGTAGCGGGAAGCTATATAGATATTATAGCTAGTATAGATTATTAGGATATATAACTTATTTTTAAAAAAAAATAAACATAGTAGCTAAGATAATAGAAAATAGGTGTAATGCACCTACGCTAGCCCTAGGCCTACGCCCCCTTAGCCTCTAGCTTCCCTCTCTCCTTCTCTACCCCCTCCCCTTTCTCCTTCTTTACTACCTTTTTTATATAGCCCTATATAATAACTATAGTAAGCCTATTCTATAGAATATTATTTAATTTCTTTAGTGTATTAGTAATATAGTAGGTTTATAGTAATAGCTTACCCTTAACTAAGGTTAAGGCTAAAGCTATTATAATATTACTACTAACCTATATTATTATATTAGTAGATAAGCCTGCCTACTTTATAAGTTAAACTGCCTTTTTCTAAGTAGTATTATACTTTATAGCCTAGCTATATATTAGTATTATATTAGTATTATAGTAAAACTATATTTTAGCTACCTTATATTTATATTAATAAACTCCTTAAAGGTATAGAGGTTCTATATATTTATAACTTATTTAATAGCCTCTTAGTATAATATAATATTTAGATTTAGCTATAAAACTAATTAGCTACTACCTAGCTACTAATATAAATAAAGGATATAATACTTATACCTAAATAAGTCTTTTTTACTTTTATATACTTAAAGTATACACTACTAGTACCTACTTAAATTAGTAATAGAAGCGGTATAGGTTAGATAAAGGTACTAACCTTTAGTGCTATAGTACTGTTTTTTAATGTTTTTAGCTTATATTAAGTAAGCTTTATAGGGCTAGGCCTATAATTAGCCTAGCTATATAAGGGTTAATAGTAGTAGTATATTAGAAAGGGATTAGTACTTACCTTAAGTGTAAGAATTAATTTTATTATAAGAGTGGGCGGTATTTTTAATAATACTATAGTTAGTCTAGGTTAGCAATAGGGCAGCACTGCTGCGTAAATAGGAATAGGGGTATATTTATAATAAAAGTAATAAATAAAGAAAAAAGAAAGAAGGGAAGAGCCTAAAAATAAGGAGAAAAGAGTAAATATAGTATTTCTTTCTCTTTTTATTATATAACTAATAGATAGCTAATAGTTAGTTTAATAATAGCTAGCTACTAGCTAGTGTAGCTAATGCTATAGAGGTATAGAAGCTAAAGGAAGGTTTTAGGCTAGGAGGTAGTGACTTAGGGGAATTAACTAGGGATTAGTGTAGAAGATAGGCTAAGCGCTTAAGGTAACTTACCTTAACTTATAAACTACCCCT
The DNA here is from genome assembly GCA_018360225.1 of Claviceps pusilla. Lineage (NCBI taxonomy): Eukaryota > Fungi > Ascomycota > Sordariomycetes > Hypocreales > Clavicipitaceae > Claviceps > Claviceps pusilla. Next base: position 24,374 of record SRPW01000242.1, on the reverse strand, counting down.
AAGGGTAATCTATACTATTACTGCGCCTTTACTAACCTAATTTAATTCCTATTTTACACTATATACTCTCCTATAATATTAGTTAAGTTTAGCTAGTAGTGCACTACTTCTTATAATTAGAACTAGTATAGAGCTACTATAGCTCTGCTATAGAATATAGAAAAAGGTTATATATAGGTTTTCCTCCCTATGCTAGGGTTTTTCCTATATAGTTTAAGTAGCAGTAGTACTAGTATTAGGCTCACAAGCCTGACTAGAGTAATAATAATAATAATAATAATAATACCTTAACACTAGCTACTAGAAATATAAAAATAAACTATAAACTTAATAAATAAAGGCTAGATTTAAACTTTTTTCTTTTTAATAGCTATATTAATACTTTTAATTACCCCGTGGCGCAGTAGTTAAGCGTTATGGAAAACCTCGTCACTTTTCTTATATAAGTAAGAATTATAGGGAGGTTATAGGTTTAATTCCTATATAGGGCATAGTTTTTCCTTAGTATAGTAGGGGCTATATATTAAGGAAAAAACTAAACTCTAATAGCTAGAAAAGTAAGGAGGCTTTTTTAGCTAATTAGTAGCTTAGTAAGTAAAGACTAAAGTGGGTCTAGTCCCCCTACTTATTCTAGCTTACTAAGTAGCGCGGATTAGCCACTCCTACATTATATAAATAGGCAAAAATACCCCCTAGCTCTTTAGGTGCTAAGCTAGTTATAGCTATAATTGCTAGGATTAACGGGTATAGGGTAATTAGGGTTATTAAGCAGGAATAATAGAGGAAAAAAAGACTATAGGGTAACTAGGGTATAATTATTAACTAGCTTTTTATAGAAGGAAATTGGACTTAGAATTCTAGAATTCTAAGAAATAAAAAAAAAAATCATGTATTTAGTTAGGTTTTTTATTCTATTAGATAACTACTAATTAGTGATATTATATAAGTAATTATATAAATCGCTAATTAGTACCCTAATAAAGGTTTTTCTATAACTAGATAAAACATAAGGAGCAGAGGTTCTAGAAACAGCTAAGCATAAATTGCTAAAGCTAGCTAGCGTACAAAAAAAAATACTTTTAATTAAAAAAGTAAAGGCTAGTGTTTTTATATAAACTATAAGGTATTAAATAAGATTATAAATTAAGATTAGTACTTATTATTACTTATTAAAAAGACTCTATATTTCCTAGTAAGTATATAATAGTTTATAAAATTAAATATTTATACTATATTTTACTATCTATATATAGTAAAAGGGGATAAGGCTTTAATAGCTTTTTATATATATTTTAGCCTTTTTAAATAGCTTATTTACCTTTTTAGCTTAGCTAAAGTACTTATAATATTTTAATATTATATTAATAAAGCCATAAGGGATACCTTAAAGGTTTATATAATAGCCTATCTTAATAATATTCTTATTTATATTCATAGTATATATAAAAAGTATATAAAATATATATAAAAGATTCTCTTTTACTTATAATAGGCTAGCTTATATCTTAATATTAGTAAGTATATATTTTATATAATAAAGGTAAAATACTTAGGATTTATAGTTTAAGCTAGCTATATAGTATAGCTAAACCTAGCTAAAGTAGCTATAATTTATAAGTAAAAATTACTAATAGAGCTATAAAGTATATATAGCTTTTTAAGCTTTATAAAATTTTATTAAAAATTTATATCTAACTTTTTAGATTTTATTAAGCCTTTACTTAACTATATTAAGAAAGGGGTTTTATTTATTTAATTCTTAGTATACTAAATAGTATTTTAATACCTCAAAGATATATTCTTTTTAGCTTTAATCCTAGCTTAATAGGACTTTATATTAAATATAGTAGCTAAAGCTAACATATTATAAGAGGCGCTTAGGGGTTATCTTTTATAATATAATATAGTAAGTATACTATAATTAGTAGTTTATTACTTTATATAACTTATAGCCCTTTAGTAAAACTATATAATTTATAATAAAGAATTACTTAGTATTATATTATACTTTAAGGTATAGTTTACTAAACTTTATAGTATTTTTTAACTATTTATAATTCTTACAAACTATAAAAACTTAAAATACTTTATAAGCCTTTATAAAATATTAAAATATTAAGTATATTAAGTAAAAACTCTTTCTTTCTTTAATTTTTACTTTTATTACTACTTAGGCTTTTAAGTAGTATACCTTAATATATTATTTTACTATAAATAAAATAAGTTAAGAGAACTTATAGTAACCTAACTATTACTTTATTTAGTATTAGTTATATACCTTTTATAGCTACTTTATACTTTTTTAATTTTTATATTAAAGTAGGAATAAACCTTAATTAGTATCTCTTTAGCTAACCTATAGAGCTATAACTTTTTTATAAATAATTATTTATAAAGTCTTTAAAACTAAAGTATATAAGCTAACCCTTTGTACTAAGTAAAAATTAAGGTAATATAATTAAAAGCCTAAAGATTCTCTATTAAGGTAGTTATATATTAGTAAATTAGTAATTATATAATAAATACTTATAAGGCTTTATTATTTATAGCTATTTTTAAGCATTATAGTATAAGCTCCTAATTACTATATGAATTTAATAAACCTATAACTTACCCTTAATAGGCTATTTAAGAACGAATATAACCTTTTAAGCTTTTTATTATAATTACTACTAAAAGGGTATATTAATAAATATTATATGTGCCGCCTTGCGTTCACTGCAAAACTATCGTTAAAGGCAATACTATAGCTAAAGCAGTATAGAACCGCTTACCTAAAGAAACCATTATAGCTATTAATTAAGCTATAAATACTAATATAGCTATAGTAGCGCGCTACCTCTATAGTAGCAACACTATAATTACGTTTTATAAACTACTATTATATTTTACTATTTTATAAGAATTTTAATTACCTCTACTTTATTAATATGGGTATACACTTAATATATAACCAATATAAAGTTAAAGAGGTATTAAAGTATAATAACTTAGTAACTATGTTTATAAAGTCGCTTATATTAATAGGGTATACTCCTTAATTTTAACTTACTAAAAGTCTTTAAAATTAATAAGCTAAAGATACTAAAAATATAATAAAATATAGCACCTAGCGTAGTATAGGTATAGAAATAGTAGGGAGCTATATAGATATTATAGTTAGAATATATTATTATAACGCATAACTTATATTTAATAAAACACAAAAAATAGCAGCCTAGAAGATAAAAAAAAAAACAGGCGTAATACGCCCGCGCCAGCCCTAGACCTACGCCCTGTCGCCCCCCTCCTCCCCCCCCCCTCCTCCTCCCCGTCATCCTCCACCTCCACCGATAGGAGACACAACACTTACGCCTAGACAAGTCTTTTTTGCTTTTATACACTTAAAGCACGCACTACTAGTACCTATTTAAATTAGTAATAGAAGTAGTATAGGTCTAAAGGGGGTACTAACCTTTAGTGCTATAGCACTGTTTTTTAATGTTTTTAGCTTATATTAAGTAAGCTTTATAGGGCTAGGCCTATAATTAGCTTAGCTATATATAGGTTAGTAGTAGTAGTATATTAAAAAAGAAATAATACTTACCCTAAATATAAGAATTAATTTATTTATAAGGGTAGAAGGTATTTTTAATAATACTATAGTTAGCTAGGGGTAGTAATAGGGTAACACTGCTATAAAAAAAGAAATAAGGGTATACTTATAATAAAAGTAAAAAAAAAAGGTTAAAAATAAAGGGAAAAGAGTATATATATATCTCTTTTTTTATTATATAATTAATAGTTAGCTAATAGTTAGTTTAGTAATAGCTAGCTATTAGCTAGTATAACTAATACTATAAAAATATAGAAGCTAAAGAAAGGTTTTAAGTAAGGAAGTAGTAGCTTAAGGGAATAGGCTAAAAATTAATATAAAAGGTAAATTAAATTCTTAAGGTAACTTACTATAATATATAAACTACCCTTAAGGGTATTCTATAGTATTACTATACCTTTACTAACTTAGTTTACTTTTTATTTTATACTATATACTTTTCTATAATACTAGTTAAGTTAAGCTAGTAATATACTACTTTTTATAGTTAAAACTAGTATAAAGTAACTATAGCTCTGCTATAGAACTTAAAAAAAAAGGTTATATATAGGTTTTCCCCCCTATACTAAGGTTTTTCCTATATAGTCTAAGTAGTAGTGGTACTAGAATTAGGCTAATAGCCTAACTAGAGTAATAATAATAATAATAATAATAATAATAATAATAATAATAATAATAATAATAATAATAATAAATATTATATAATATATATATAATTACTATTATTATAAGGCTTATAAAAGTTAGTGCCTATATTAAAGCCTATTATAGCTTATTTTAGCGCTAAATAGGTATTAGTTATAAATATTAGTAGATTTTATAACTAACCTTTTAGCTAACCCTTTAAATACTTTTTAATTTTTTATAGTTATTATAAACTATTTCTTTAAATATAATTAATTTAAAGCTATAATAAATATAAGTACTAAAGTATATATTTAATGCTTTCTAAACTATTAATAGTATTTTTATAGGTTCCCTTTAAGTATTATACTAAACTAAGGCTTAGATTAAGTAAGTAGCTTTTAATTAATACTTTACTTTTTTATAAATATTAAAAACCTTCTCTTTATATTCTATTACTTTTAAATTAATAATAGTATTAAATATAGAAATTAAAAGAGTAAAAAAAAAAAACTTTTCGCGAATTTGCCCGCACCGTAGTAGCGACGCGGAACCGACTCTAAACCTCTTAAAAAGTATAGAAAAAGAATTACTATATCCGTTTTACTCTATCTTTAATAGCGTATTAGTATTAAAGTATAGGTATAGTAAATAAAGTAATGCTAATAGATATTAATAGTAGGAATTATAGCTTTATATAAAGCTATTATTACTTACTTATAAAATAGAGTAGCTTTATATTAATAGTGCCTTAAGTTACTTTTATACTACTACTTATATATAAGTAAATACTAAACTACCTTACTATTAAATATAATAAAATAGCTAAACTTATATTAGCTATAGTACTAAAGAGTATATAAAATATTATTTTTTATATTAATAATATAGCCTTAATATATACTTAATATAGCCTCCTTATACCTTAAACCTATACTAAAATATTAATAAAATTAACTTTATTATTACTTAATAAGCTTATTATAATTAAAAACTTAAAAAAAGTTATTAAATAAGTAGTTAAAAAAGCTATTAGTACTAGAAATATAATAACTTTAAGCTAAGCTAATATTACTATTAAAAGCATTACCTAACCTTTTATTTAATAAATTTAAACTATAATAATAGTAATATTACTTTATATTTACTATAAAACTATTATTAAAGGTAGTATAATAGCTAAAGCTATATAAAATTACTTACTTAAAAAAACTATTATAACTATTAACTAAATTACTAATACTAATACTACTATAGTAATATATTACCTTTATAGTAGTAATACTATAATTATATTTTAGAATATAATAAAGCCTTATACTAATAATATAGCCTAGGTTAGCACTACTTTTAAATTAAAAGTAATACTAAACTAATATATATTTAATATTATTATTAAGGGCTTTTCTATATATTATATATAGAACTAAAAGAAAAATAATATTCTTTAAAATATAATTATAGCTAATAAATAGGGTTTAGTAAAGGTTATAGTATAGAAGCTATATAGCACTATAACTTAATTCTCTTTAATTATTACTATTAATAGAGTTAATATAGTAAATAGGCTATACTATATTAAAATTATTTATAAAGCTAAGATATTTAAAGCTAAGCCTTATAATAATACTATTTATTCTTAATAATGCTTTAAGTGCTTTAAATTTAGCTATATAGCTATATACTATATATTACCTCTATATTATAGCTACTATATATTTAGTTAATATAAGGAGAGTAAGTAATTATACTTAGCGCTATTAAGAGCTATATAGAAACGCTATATTAACTACTTAGAACCTTACTTTATATAGTTTTATATATATAATATTATAAATAAATAATAGAATTATATATATACTATATACCTAGTATAGCCCCTAGCCTTTACTAAACCTTTTATATTAAAAAAAAATAGTTAAATAAAGGTATTTAGCTATAGCTAGAGAAGAGATATAAATAACTTATTATTATAAAAGGCTTTACTATAGAAGTAAGTTAGTAAACTATATACCTACTTTTTTAATACTAAACTAAACTTAATATAGTACTTATAAGTAATTATAAAGGCCTTTTTAAGTTAATAACTTATAGCTACTATAGTATTAAATAAGCTAAGCCTAACTTAATATACTATATAAAGTATATAATAAAGGTTATATACTAAAATATATAGAAGAAAACCTACCTTATATATTTAGCACTAAAGTCCTAACTTAAAGCTAATATAATAGTAATATAGAAGCTAGGAACTATAAATAGTAGACTACCTAACCCTAGCTTTAGCTACTTTTTACTTACTACTTAAAGTAGTTATACTATAATTTATATAAACTATTAATATAGGCTTAAAGTATAGTTAATATATATAGGTAAAGACTAGTGCTTAATAATATTAATAAAATACTATATTTACTTAATATATTCCCTAACTTATAAACTTAATTAAATATTATTCTTTATTAACTTTATAATAGCCTTACCTTTAAATTATAATATTTTTATAAAAAACTTTAACTAATACTACTTACTTTAGAATTATTATAGCTAAACCTTAATAAAAAGTAATATACTCTTTATACTAGTAATATAGTAGTAGCTTAAACTTATAATGCTATAGAGTAAAGTAACTTAAAGAATATAGGGTAAAAAGGATAGTATTATTAACTATACTTAGGTTACCTATAATATAGAAGCTAAATTTATAGGGAAACTAAACCTTACTAAATCTAACTATATCCTATAGCTTATTTATATTAGCACTAGCCTAAAGCTATATAGTAACTACTTACTTTATTTTAAATAGCTATATATAGAAAATAACCTTATAATAGCTAAGGTAGTAATATAGTTTTACTATAACCTTACTAAACCCTTACTTTAAATATTTATAAAAATTAATAGCTATATAGAATAAATAATAGCTAAGCTTTAATTTATTATAAACCTAATAGTTTTAAAGAAACTTTAAAGCAGTTTTAAGCTAAACTTATAGTAAAACTACTATACTAAAAAAGCTACTTAGAATGCTAAGAAAGTATTATAATAATAATAAATATTCTATACTAAAATAAACTAGTAACTTATTACTAATATAGCTTAAATATAATACTAAACTATTAGTAATAAAAGGTATAATGCCTAGTACTTTACTATTAAAGTAACTACTACCTATAGAGAAAGTTTATAAAAACTTAAACACTAAGTATAGCTTTATAATAAACTATTATTAAAATAATAGTAAATCTCTATTTTTATTTAAAGTAAGGGTATAAATATTATAACTACTAAGTTATATTAAAAGAAAGTAGCTATATTAGCTAACTATTTCTTCCCTTTCTTTTAAGCCTAACTTAATAATATACTAAAGAATTTTAATAACTATTTTAATACTATAACGTTCCTATTAAAAAACTACTTTAATATTAATAAAATCTATAGTATTATTAAAAGCCTAGCTAATTAAAAGGCACTAAAATTAAATAAACTTTTAGCTAGTTACCTTAAAGTGTATAGTAAGCTATTAGCTAGAACCCTTACCTACTTACTTAATATATACTACTATATTAGCTACTACTTAGCTTTATTTTAGTAAGTAAAAGTTATTATTTTTTATAAGCTAGGTAAGACTTTAATAAAGTAGTAAAAAGTAAGGGCTTAGTACTTTATTTTACTTTTTAGTATTATTAATAAAGTAATAAAAGTAGTAGTAGTAAATTAGCTTACCTTTATAGCTAAATTAAGTAGTATACTACCTAACCTATAAATAAGTAATAAAGTAAATAAATTAATAGAAGTTATACTAAGTGTTTTAGTAAAATTAGTATATATAGTATAGTATTATAGCAGTATTATATTACTGCTCTAACTAAATATATTAATAGCCTTTAATACTATTTACTATAAAAAACTAACTTATACTCTTATAGCTACTAGAATCCTTATATAAATAATAGTATAGACTTACTTCTTTACTACTAAATATATTACTAACCTTTATTTTAATAGTAAATTTATAAGCTCTTTACTTATAACTATAGGTATATTATAAGGGTTTTTAATCTCTTTTATTCTCTTTTCACTTTATATTATTCCTTTATATACTAAGCTTTAGGTAGTATATTTTATACTTATTATAGGCTTCTTTAATAATATAAATATACTTATATATAAGTATATAGTAAAGAAGATATAGGTTTACCTTAAAGCTATCTAAATAATTTACTAAAAATAGTTTTAAGAATTAAGTCTTAAGTTTAATTTAGGGAAGAGTAAACTTATATACTTTACTAAGTAATATGCTATAATTATATTACTAGTCTAACTTAGCACTAATATAGTATAACTAATCTAATTTACTTACTTTCTTAAGGTATAGGTTTATTATAAGCTTTACTAAAAAATATACTAAAGTTAGGTTAAGTTAAAATTAGTGTAATAATAGCTTATACTTATATTACTAGTAGCTTTAACCTAGGGATACTTATTATATAATATATAACTCTTATATATATAGGTTACTTAAAGTATAATTATATATAATATAGAATTATACTATACCCCTACTAAAGTTAATAATAAAGTAAAGGGTATAGCTAAAGTATTTATTTTTAAATAAACTAAGTACTTAAGAATAGTAATTAGTATATTTAAAGCTATACTATATACTTTAGTTAAAACTAAGGTAGCTATAGCTCTAATTAACCTTTACCTTAACTACTATTTACTTTACTTTTATTAATAAATAAAAGCTAATAAAATAGCTAAGTATATCTATAGTACCTATATTATAATAATAGCTTAACTTAAATATAAACTAATACACTAAGGGTATAGCTACTTACTATACTTAAATAACTACCTAAACTATATACTATTTCTAAACTAACTCTATAATTACTTACTAAAGCCCTTTTTAATTAAAGTACTTACTTTAAAATAAAAGAACTATTAGTATTAAAAGTAGGCTACTATATAGGTATACTAGACTAATATTAATTATATAGTAGTAAAGCTTAACCCTAGCTTTACTTTTACTGCTAAAGTAATCTACCTTTACTTAAACTTAATTAAATATAAATTTATAGTACTTATATAAATATATATAGAATAAATTAAACTTAATGCCTTTCTTTTTAGCTAATATATTCCTAAAGTAAAATTACTAATATATAGCTATTAAGCTAATAATAAAAACTATTACTATATTTTATTATTTTATAAAAATTTTAATTATCTTTACTTTATTAATATAAATATATACTTAGTATAAAACTAGTATAAAGTTAAAAAGGCTTTAAAGAATAATAAGCTAGTAACTATATTTACTAAGTAGCTTATATTAATAAGGTTTATCCCTTAGTTTTAACTTATAAAAAGCCTATAAAATTAATAGGCTAAGGATATTAAAGACTTAATATTATATAATATCTAGTATAGTATAGATATAAAGGTAATAGGAAGCTATATAAATATTATAGCTAGTATAGATTATTAGGATATATAATTTATTTTTAAAGAAAAATAAATATAATAGTTAAAAAAATAAAAAATAAGTATAGTATACCTATACTAGCCTTAAGCCTATACCCCCTTAGCCCCTAGCTTCCCTCTCTTTTCCTTTACCCTCTTTTTTTTTTTCTTTACCTCCTTCTCTCTCTTTATTACCTTCTTTATATAGCTTTATATAATAACTATAGTAAGCCTATTTTATAAAATATTATTTAATTTCTTTAATATATTAATAATATAGTAAGTTTATAGTAGTAGCTTACCCTTAATTAAGATTAAGGCTAAAGCTACTATAATATTACTATTAATCTATATTACTATATTAATAAATAAGCCTACTTACTTTATAAGTTAAACTACCTCTTTTTAAGTAATATTATACTCTATAGCTTAGCTATATATTAATATTATATTAGTATTATAATAAAACTATATCTTAGCTACCTTATATTTATATTAATAAACTCTTTAAAGGTATAGAGGTTTTATATATTTATAACTTATTTAATAGCCTTTTAGTATAATATAATATTTAGATTTAGCTATAAAACTAATTAGCTACTACCTAGCTACTAATATAAATAATAAATATAATACTTATACTTAAATAAGTTTTTTTTACTTTTATATACTTAAAGTATATATTACTAATACTTATTTAAATTAGTAATAAAAGTAGTATAAGTTAAAAGGGAGTACTAACCTTTAGTGCTATAGTACTATTTTTTAATGTTTTTAGCTTATATTAAGTAAGCTTTATAAGGCTAGGCCTATAATTAGCCTATTTATATAAGGGTTAGTAATAGTAATATATTAAAAAGGGACTAGTACTTACCCTAAGTATAATAATTAATTTTATTATAAAAGTAAGTAGTATCTTTAATAATACTATAGTTAGTTTAGGGTAGTAATAGGGTAGCACTACTATAAAAAAAAAATAAGGGTATACTTATAATAAAAGTAATAAATAAAGAAAAAAAAAGAAGAGAAAAGCTTAAAAATAAAGAGAAAAGAGTAAATATAGTATTTCTTTCTCTTTTTATTATATAACTAATAAATAGCTAATAGTTAGTTTAATAATAGCTAGCTACTAGTTAATATAGCTAATACTATAAAGGTATAAAAGCTAAAAAAAGGTTTTAAGTAAGGAGATAGTAACTTAAGGGAATTAGCTAAGGACTAGTATAGAAAATAGGCTAAGCGCTTAAGGTAACTTACTATAACTTATAAACTACCTCTATAGGTAATTTATATTATTACTATGCCTTTACTAACCTAGTTTAATTCCTATTTTACACTATATACTCTCCTATAATACTAGTTAAGTTTAGCTAGTAATATATTACTTTTTATAATTAAAACTAGCATAGAGCTACTATAGCTCCGCTATAGAATATAGAAAAAGGTTATATATAGGTTTTTCTCCCTATACTAGGGTTTTTCCTATATAGTTTAAGTAGCAGTGGTACTAGTATTAGGCTTACAAGCCTAACTAGAGAGTAATAATAATAGAAATTAAAAGGTTTAAATAATACTATAAGTTATAGTTTTTTTAATTTAAATAAATTAGCTTATATACTTAATAATATACTAGCTTACTTTTAATAACTATACTTTATTAATTACTAGTTTTAATATTTATATAGCTCTTTATAGGTTTAATATTAAGCTAATTTAATATATACTAGCTTTTATATAAAGCTAAATATCTTTTAAGGGATAAGTAGTTTAGTTTCTAAAGTATATTAAATAAAAAATAGTACTTACTTAAGCTACTATTAACTTTACTTAATAGTAATAATAACAGTTTTTTAATTAATTATATTATTTAATAAAGTAATATTAGCTAAGAGATAAGGTTTAGCTTAGCTTTTATAATATTTATACCTTTTAACTAAGTAAAAAGTTAAATTAAGTTATAGCTAAATATACTATACTTAATATTTTAATACCTCTTATTATTAAACTAAATATTTTCAATAATATTTACTTTATTTTTTATATTAATTTAATAAAATATATAGTAAATAATTATTTTTTTTTAAGTTTTACTTAACCTTTAACTAAGTTTTTTTTAGCTTTAAAATAATAATATAAATATACTTTATAAGTACTAAGTTAACTTTATTTTAGCTTTAAAGAAGACTAAAAATTATAGTAATTATTATAATATATTAATTAAATAGGTAAGTTATATATAATTAATATAAAAGCTACTTAAAAACCTAAAAAATACTAAAGTTTTAATATTATTTAAATTATAATAAAGTAATATATATTTTAATAATAGTTTAATATAAGTATACTATAATTCTTAATTAATATTATATAGTATACTATTAAATATAAATTTAAATACTACTAAGCCCTATATAGGCTTTATTTTAACTATAATATTTCTATACTTTACTACTATTTACCCTTAAATAAAGTAAATAAAGTAGCTTAATAAACCTTTTTTTTTTTATAATACTTAAATAATATAGCTATAATAAGTAAGTTAAGAAAGAGTAAAGGGGGTAACTTTTAATTAATAGGAGATATATTAGCTTTTTATAACTTAAAGCTAAAAAAGTTTAAAGGCAGTCTAAAGGTAAGTAATATAAATAGGGTATATTAAGGAATAGTAAATAGTAGTATAATATTAGTAAAAGGTAGTGTAGTATTGATAAGAAAGAATATAATAATAGTAAAAAGGAATATAATAATAATAAGTAAAGGTATAATAGTAATAAATAAAGGTATAGTAATAGTAAAAAGAAATAGTAATAGTTAGTAAGATTCTTTAAATAAAAAGCTAAAAGGTAGTAATATATATAATATTATAAAAAGGGGTAGTATAGGTATATATACTTACTTCCTAGGATATAAAGGTAAATAAAATAATAAAGAGGGCTAATATAACTAAAAATTAGTAAATAAATTTTAATATATAGGTATTAGTTACTTAACTTAGTATTATACTTTAAATAATTAAATATTAATATAATTAATACTAATTTTTAATAAATAAATTATAGTAAAATTAATAATAATAATAGGTAAGGAATATATAAGTATTTTATTAATAGTAAATTAGAATTATTTTAATAGCTAGAAGAAGGGTAAGGGTAAGAAACTAGTAGTAATAGTAAGTATAGTATACTTTTCAATAGTATATAAAGTAATAGTAAAATAATTATATAAAGCCTTAAAAGGCTTATTTAAAATAATTTTTTTTCCTTTATTATTAAAGGTATTATAAAGAAAAATATAAGATACCTTTATAGCTTTACTATAATAAATAGCTATTATAATTTTATAAATAAGGTAGTAAAGAGTAGGACTTAAGTAAATATAATAGTATTTTAAATATAAGTTATTTTTTTCCTTTAATACTTTTTATAGAAATACTAAGGGCCTAGTATATATAAAAATACCCTATTATTTACTATATATATAAAATAAAATAGGTCTTAAATATTTAGCTAGTACCCTGTGGCGCAGTGGTTAAGCGTTATGGAAAACCTCGTTACTTTTCTTACATAAGCAAGAATTATAGGGAGGTTATAGGTTTAATTCCTATATAGAGTATAGTTTTTCCTTAGTATAGTAGAGGCTATATATTAAGGAAAAAACTAGACTCTAATTAGCTAAAAAAGTAAGGAGACTTTTTTAGCTAATTAGTAGTTTAGTAAGTAAAGACTAAAGTGGGTCTAGTCCCCCTACTTATCCTAGCTTACTAAGCAGCATAGATTAGCCACTCCTATGTTATATAAATAGGCAAAAAATACCCCTTAGCTCTTTAGGTGCTAAGCTAGTTATAGCTATAATTGCTAGGATTAATGGGTATAGGGTAACTAAGGTTGTTAAGTAGGAATAATAGAGGAAAAAAAGACTATAGAGTAATTAGGGTATAATTATTAACTAGCTTTTTATAGAATGAAATTAGACTTAGAATTCTAGGATTCTATAAAGTAAAAAAAAAATCATGTATTTAGTTAGGTTTTTCATCCTATTAGGTAATTACTAATTAGTGATATTATATAAGTAATTATATAATTAGCTAATTAGTAACCTAATAAAGGTTTTCCTGTAACTAGATAAAACATAAGGAGCAGAGGTTCTAGAAACAGCTAAGCATAAATTGCTAAAGCTGGCTAGCATATAAGAATAAATAAATAAAATATTTAGCTAGTTAAGATTAATAAGGGTAAATAACTTATTCTTAAAGTTATCTTTAACCTTATAACAGCTTAAAATATAATAACTATTAAAAGGTAAAGAAGGGAAAGGTAAAGTATTAGTAATAAGTAAATATAATTTTATTATATTTAATTTTAATATAAATAAAGTAATAAGAATAGAGAAGCTTATTATTTAAATTTAATAAATAATAATAGTCTATTTTTATTAAGTATTAATAAATAAATATAAGGAGAGTATAGGTATTAATAAAGAATAAATAAAAAGTAATAAGTATTTATATAAAAGACTTAAAGTATGTAGGATTTTAATAAAAAAAACAATAATAAAATTATATTTATAAGTATAGAGGAGCTAAATAAAAGATTTATAGTTAGTATCTTAGGTATAATTAACTAGCTAATTTAGGATTTTAAAATTTTTATTTTAAGTTTATTTTTATTAACTCTAAGCATTAAATTATAACTAGCTAAAATAAATAATTTTACTTAAAGTATTATGTGATAAATACTTAAGTTATTATTATTATATTTTATATACTTATTAACTATTTAATAGCTAAAGGGTAGTAAAGCAAGGGCTATATAATAAATTTAAGCTAAAAGCTTAAATTCTTAGTAGAGTAGGAGAGAAGTATATAAAGCAACTTATTACATCTATAGGGTAAACCCTATAAATATACATTATATATAGAATAGGTATATAGTAAAGGGAGATAGTAGTCTTTCCTTCCTCCTTATAAATAATAATAACTTCATTAACACTAGATTGCAGCCACTATTTAGGCTAGTCTATAACATATACTTCTTAAAAGCCCTAAGATATTTATAAATTTACTTTACCTCTTTAAAGTAAAAGGCTTGTACTACTTTCTTATCTCATTATTCTAAGACTTTTTAGAAGCTTTTAATAGCTTATAGGGATCTTTTAAAATAAGAAGGAATTTTTTTATAATTATTATAACTATTGCTAAAGCTACTCAAAAACAACGCCTAGTTAAAGGCATAAAAATAATTATAAAAACACCTAAAAAATCGAGTATAATTATAAAAATAAAGAAAGAATAAGGTCCCTGCTTTTAATAGTAATACTTTTATAAAATACGATACTTTACTATAGTAAAACGTTATTTACCCTAAAACCCTAACTTTAGGCTTTATGATTTTATAATTCCTTTTTATTTTATAATTTTTCTAAATTTTATATAACTTTTTCTTTTTCTTTTACCTTTATGCTTTATAATAACTATTCTTAATACTTTTTTAAATAGAGTATTAAAAATAATAAAGTTATTTATAAGGGATTCCTTATTATTAATGCTATAATTATAGTACTAATAGAAGTACTTTATAGAGGGCTTTATAAGCTAGTATAAGCTAGTAAGAATATATATTTATAAGTAATATAACTATAGAATGTTAACCAAAGATTATATATATATAGGCTTATAGCTATAAAGTCTTTATATATTCTTACTTTTTAACCTTTTTTACTTATTTTAATAGTTATATAATTAAGCTAATAGCTATTAAGTAAGTTTAGTTTTTAAGTTAGATTTATAAGGTAATGAATAAAGATATAAACAAATAAATTAAAGAATATAACTAAACTAGCTAAGGGCTACTGAGTTAAGAAAGGTAGCTACTTTATAATATATATTTCTACTATTTTATTAATAAAAAGAAATTTATAAAAAGTCTTAAAACTAAATTCTTTATTACTAAATTCTAGGCTTTTTTTATTTAAATATTTAAAAATTAGTTTTTTAGTACTATATATTTATTTTTACTAAGTTAACTAATAGTAAGTATATTAGTAGCTAATTTATATAGCTATAAGTTTATTTTTTTTATTTTTTTATATAAAACCTTTTTATAAAAAATAAAAAGTAGCTTATAAAGCTTAGTTAATAACTAGGATTTATTAATAAAATTAATAAATATATAAAAAAAAGTAAAAAACTCTCTATAGCTACTAACTATATAAACTATTAAAATTACTTTTATAAGCTATATATACCTATAAAGTTAGAAATTAAATAAAATTTATTAAATATTATTATTATAAATTCTTTAGTAAATTAAATAATGCTAAAAGCAATGTAAAAGCTTCTATACTTTATAAAATATAGTAAACTATAGCTTACTATAGTGCTCTGCAGAGCAGAGCAGTGGATCTATACGTGCACACTTACTAACCCCACCACCCTAGTAAGCTATGCTCTATAGCACCCACCTCCCCTATTTCTAATGATACCTATAAAGTTAAATATTAAATATAGTTTATTAAATGTTCTTATTGTAAGTTCTTTAGTTAATTAAATAATGCTAAAAGTAATATAAAAGCTTCTATACTTTATAAAATATAGCTATCTATAGCTTACTATAGTACTTTACTCTATAGAGTAGTAGACCTATACGTACACGCTCACTAAGCCCACTACCCTAATAAGCTATGCTCTATAACACCCACCTTAGTTATTTCTAATATTATATATATAGTATAGGCTAGTTACTTAGCAATAAAGAGGACATTATATATAATAAGTTTTTTAGCCTTTTGTTGCTTAATTCCCTTAAAAGCTATAAACTTTAATATTTTAGTATTTAGCCTTTAACTTAACTAGTTTACGAGAGATCTCTATTTTGTAAGGTTTATATAGCTAGAGCATTTCTAGTTTAAGTATATTATATATTACGTTGTACTACAGATGTAATATAAACTTTAACTTAAGCTATAATAGACATTTTAGCCTAACTGACAGGGCGTTGCGGTTGCTAAATGTGCTATAAAATAGTATTACACTTAAAGTCTATAAAACTAATTAAGATTTTAATAAATAGGTGTTGAAATCAGAGAACTATAGTACATATAGTTTACTTAAATGCTTAAATACATATGAATATGTTTTTCTAATATAGGGTTTAAAATTTCTACATTTAAAGAAAAAAGATAAAAAAAACTATACTTTATATAAATAAGATCTGAGGTCTGCATTAAAGTGTACTCGTAGACCTACTTAGTGTTCTACTAAGTAGACTATAAAAATCAGGGACAACTACATTATTCCGGGACACCTAATTCTATAACTCTATATATAAATTTTACGGGCGTAGCCTAGTAAAACCACTTATTTTATATTATAACTATAATTTTTAATGCTTTTTTTCTATTATTAATAATAAGGGAGGGCTAGGGAGGCCTTTAAGTGTAATATACATTAAAAAAAACATTAAATATAGTGCCTTTTTAGTAAGGGTGTGCGTAATAATGCATTCTATATATCTATATATAAATTTATAGGTATCTCTTAGTAAAGGTATAAATAATTTATTATTAATAATATTAGTAATTAGAAGAGAGCTAGGGAGGCCTCTAAGTGTAATATATATTAAAAAAAACATTAGATTTAATACCTTTTTAGTAAGAGTAGTATAGGGCTAGTAACATTACTAAGAGGGGTGCTTCTATATAATTATATAGAATAAACTAAATTTATTAGGGAAACTATATATAATTCTAATCTATTAATAACTTTTTTATAGCTTCTTTTATAATTTAAGCTCTTTATATATATTACTAAGCTCTTAAGAAATCTTCTTCTATGTTAACTTACGTTAAGGCTTATATTAAGGCTTATGTTAATAATCCTAAGGACTAGGGCATAGCAAGCATAGTGGTAAGGATCTAATATAATCTTATAAGGCCTTAACTTTATTATTATTATAATTATTAAATCCTTTGCTAAGGTTAAAGTATACTATATTATTACTATATATATTTTTAGCTCTAGAAAGGTATATTAATAAGAGTAGCTTTACTTCCTTTATAGCTACTCTTTATAATTTAATAACTACTAGTAATAGATTTATATTAATAATAAAGCTATTATTCTAATAACTTAGTAGCTTATTATACTACTTATAAGTTATATTAAGAGAAAGGTATTTTATATTCTTTTCTATAGCTATAAGCTGCTTCTTAAAGGTTATTTTTTAAGGTTTACTGCTATTAGTAATAATTATAGAATTCTCTTACTATTATATTTAAAATTTATTTATCTTTTACTTTAAGATAGACTATATACTTATAAGTTAATATTAGTTTTCTTTCTTTACCTCCTTTTAAAGGGTCTTTATATATTATTCTTATATATTAGTAAGGCTTATACTTATAATAAATTAGCACCCTGTGGCGCAGTGGTTAAGCGTTATGGAAAACCTCATCACTTTTCTTACATAAGCAAGAATTATAGAGAGGTTATAGGTTTAATTCCTACATAGAGTATAGTTTTTCCTTAGTATAGTAAGGGCTATATATTAAGGAAAAAACTAAACTCTAATTAGCTAGAAAAGTAGAGAGGCTTTTCTAGCTAATTAGTAGCTTAGTAAGTAAAGACTAAAGTAAGTCTAGTCCCCCTACTTATCCTAGCTTACTAAGCAGCGCGGATTAGTCACTCCTACATTATATAAATAGGCAAAAATACCCCTTAGCTCTTTAGGTGCTAAGCTAGTTACAGCCGTAATTGCTAGGATTAACGGGTATAGGGTAATTAGGGTTATTAAGCAGGAATAATAGAGGAAAAAAAGACTATAGGGTAACTAGGGTATAATTATTAACTAGCTTTTTATAGAAGGAAATTGGACTTAGAATTCTAGAATTCTAAAAAGTAGAAAAAAAAATCATGTATTTAGTTAGGTTTTTTATCCTATTAGGTAACTACTAATTAGTGATATTATATAAGTAATTATATAATTAGCTAATTAGTACCCTAATAAAGGTTTTCCTATAACTAGATAAAACATAAGGAGTAGAGGTTCTAGAAACAGCTAAGCATAAATTGCTAAAGCTGGCTAGCGTACAAGAATAAATAAATAAATAAATATAATAAATTAGCTACTTAATTAAACTCTTTTCCCTTAATAGTAATAATTAATAAGCTTCTTAGGCTATTAATTATAGTTATTAATAGAGCTTTTTACCTAACCCTTAAGGGCTAAAGCTTTAAGTATAACTATACTAGTATAATAAAGACCTTTATAAGTTAAAGATAAGAGAAGCTCTCTATATTTATTATATACATTTAAAAGAGCTTATAAAGTATAATAGAATTAATTCTTATTAGAAAGAAAGCTTAGATATATAGGATTAATATTAGAGCCTAATTTCTATTACTTTTAAAGTAGCTTATTTATTATAAGTATTAAATTTAGTGAATATATACTACTTTTCTTAAATTCTAATATAATATTATAATATAAAAAGCCCTTAATAAATATATAATTAAAAGCCTTAAAATATTATATTTTTATAAAGAATAAATACTCCTTTTAAAGGAATTGTTAAATTACTTATTAATATATAGCTTTAAGTAGTTAGAAAACCCCTATATTAAGAGGTTATAAAAGATATATTAAGTAAGGTAGAAAGATAATAATAATAATATTAAATTTAATATAATATTTAATAAAGTTTATATTACTATACCTTATAAAGCTATTAATAATAAGAAGCCTATAAATCTTCTAATTAAAGGAATACTAAAGGGGTTTTAGGTTAATAACTTAAGGTTTTATTCCTTTATAAAACTATTTATTATAACTAAACTATTAATTAAAAGTCTTTTTAAAGTATAATATCTATATAGAATACTTTTAAAACTATTTATTAAAGTTATAAATTTAGTTAAATATAATACTTTAATTATTAAAGCTAGAAGGTAACTATATAAATTATATATTACTATTAGTATTAATTTTAAACTATAATTCTATTAAGTAGTATTAAAGAACTAGCTATAGAGGAATTATATTACTAATAGTATTTATAAAGGTAATTAGTATTAATAACTTATAATTTAAGGAATTAAATACTTTAAGGCATACTCTTTTTAAAGATATAGCTATAATAATAACTTAGGTTTATTTATAAATATAGCTAAGCTAAATTCTATACTTATCTTTATTTTAATACTTTAATAAGCTAATTCTATAGTTCTTAATAATTTCTATAAAATAATTAAAGAACTCTTAAATATATAATAAATTAAGGGCTTAAAAGGCTTTCCTTAATTTATTAACTACTTTAATTATTATTATCTAAAGCTTTAAGTAATATATAGTTTACTATATATATTATATCTTACTAATAGGCTAAAGGGAGGGGTTATAATAGCTTTATAATATCTTAATAGCTTCTTTAATATAACTTTTAAAGGCTAGAAAGCCCCCTTTTTATATCTATTAAATATAAGCTATAAGAGCTTTATCTTTATTATTTATAATATTTAGTAGGCACCCTTATTAAAACCTAGCTTATAGCTCCTTAAAGGAATTATAGCTTATTCTTAATATTTTATTAACTACTTACTAAATAGCTAGTTTAAAAGTATTATAATATTCTATAGTAGCTTATATAAAGATTTAATAAGAAAATAGAATAAATTTATTCCTATTTAATTAAATTAATAACCTTAAGAGGGTTTATAGTGCTTTTATTTATCACCTTTTTAAATTATTAAGTAAAGGTAGTAAAAATCCTTATAATTAAAGGACTTCCTTAGTAGTAGCTAGTATACTACAAGGGAATTTATATTATTATTATTATATTATAGTAATAGGATAAAAAGGATGCTTTATTATAGGTTAAAATAGTAAATTTTACTATAAAATGCTAAGAAAAAGTTAGGTAGTAGGGTAGTTAGGTGTCCTGGAATAATGTAGTTATCCCCGATTTTTGTGGTCTACTTAGTGGAACACTAAGTAGGTCTACGAGTAGGCTTATATAGAGCTAAATTTAAAAAGTTCTACTCTTTTTAAAAAAAACTATGTTAAGAGAAATATCTTTAGCAAAATTAGTAAAGCGTTTATAGATAATTGTTTAAAAAATTTATCTTAAACTTTAACTTAATATTAAACTAGACGTATCTCTTTTAGCCTTCTGAAATAATAAAACATAGTTTAAACTGTGTTTAATAACAAATAACGCCGTAAGATGCCAATGAATACACTATTGAAGTATGTGAGAAGACACTTGGAATTCTATCAGAAACCTCCGCTTAACGTCATGTCAATGAGCAGTGATGGTTGATTCTCTGCATGGAAAGTGCAGAAAGAGATTGGGCGTTTCTATACAGCAGGTCCAGGCATTTCTGAACATTTCGCCATACAGTTTTGGTGTAAAATCGTAAAGAAGTTCTTCGGTATCACTTTACACATGTCTTTAGTATTGCTAAGGAAGCTGTAGGAATCCACTGTAGTAGTCATCGAGCCATTGTGCAGCCCTCTCGCCCGAGTCATCGTTGGATGTGTCCCATCGTCCAACAGATCCGACATAACCGTCGGGTCGCACGTTGACTATCGCAATGTCGCCAGGCTCTAGGTTACCCAGCCACTTATCCGTACACAAGACGCCGCGCGTATCCTGCTCGGGAATATTATCGAGGTACAAAGACCACCGACTGTCTTGTAACATGACCGGTAGGTCAGATAATTCCATCTCTGCCTTGGGCATCGTGGCTGAAATCGGGTTAGCAAACGCGTCTTTTATGGGCTTCATGGAGAAGAGGACAGGATTTATGCGTAAAGGAAAATCATGACACATACTTATGAGACCAAAAGTGAACAGATGGCTGACAGCGGTGTACCTCTCTGGTCTGATGTAGACGTCCTCAGCTGAGCCCTTTCTTGGCTGCGCGGCATAAGATTTGCTTGCGGCAGCCGAAAGTTGGCTAACAAAGGATGAATCATCAGCAACAGCTCTACAGAATGTTGTCAAGAAGGGCGCCGCTTGTTGAACATCCCACGTGAGAAGAAAAATGCGGAATTGGCCCAGCATGGGAATGTCCAGCTGAATGTCGACTGGGTTGGAATCGATATATCGAGTGACTCTGGCAGGCGGCAGGATACATCCAGGTCGGGCATCCCCTGTGGGAGTCGCCAAGTCACCAAGTTCGACACGGTTGATGGTGCTGCTAGAGTATTCTACCCCAATGCCTGAGATGAAGCGGACATTGGCTTTGAAGTTCTTGGCAAGCGCCACTGCATCGCCCGCGGCAATCTGATTTGCATGCTCGTAATCGAAATTGACGAGGTCGAGGGCAATCTTGCGACGCTCCTCCTCGTAACTTTCCAACAGAACGGGCTTGGCGAGTCCACGAACATCCAAGTTGAGTTTCCAGGACAGATTCCAGGAGTCGTGCATGGAAGTGTTCATGCCCTGTGCAGCCTTCGGCGAGTGTGTGTGGCTGGCATCACCGGCCAAGAAAACCTTTGTGTGGGCGTCTGAAAACCGGCTGGCAACCCGCTGACCAACTTGATATCGTCCAAACCACTCGATATACTTCCAGTCCACTGCAAACGGCGACATGATCATCCTTGCCTGTTCCATGACAAAGGCTTGGCCAAGTTGGCGACGGTCCTCGGATGCCCACGTCTTCAGTTCAATGTAAAACCTGGTCATGTTTCTTTCACGAGGAATAATGAGAATGGATCCATGCTCCTCTGAGTAGACCAGAGTTTTTGACCAGATATCAGGGAAATCAGTAATCAGCTCTCCGTCTAGAACACCCCATATGGATGCCTGTGACATGCCAATTGCCGCCACATCTGGTATACTCTTGCGCACTTTGGAGTGCGCACCGTCACCTATGGACAATATGTCAGTGACTGAGAAGAGTTGTCAAGGTCTTTTCTTTGACCATTCGTGAGAAGGGGAGGCCACACGATTGAATGTCGAGCAGCAGGTGACCGAGTGACGGGAAGAAGAAATAATACTTACAGCCAACCAGGTATTGTGTAATATACGTCTTCTTATCTTGAGTTACATTGGTCCGACAGTTGATCTGCAAGTGGCCACTCTTGGCGATATTTTCATAGGACTCGAAGGCCGTGTTTCGTCTCACCGTTTTGCCTCTCTTTGCCAGATCTTCAATGAACAGGCTTTCCACGATACCTTGATGTACAAGTAATATGTAAGGATCTAGAACATCGATCACAGGCGGGTAATGAACCTCTCGGCCCAATCTGTGGAGAGGCTCTTCTCGCGTGCTACGCCAAAAGGAAATATCGTACACACGGACTCCCCGTTGGAGGAGAGTATCGGCCAGTCGCAACTGCCTGAAAGTCTCAATTGTCTTTGGCTGTAAGCCATCGGCCCTGCGTAGCGTGGTAAAGTGAGCATCTTTACTTCCGATCGCGGTTGGGTTTGGTTTTGGCTTGCAGAATCAAGGCACTCGGTGGGTGAAGAAAAATGCAAAAAACCTTGCTATCTTACCTCCCGACCGGAGTCTGGTCTGCTCTGTCATCAATCACCTCGACATTGATGCCATATCTGGTGAGAGTCGCAGCCATCATGAGTCCCGCCGGACCAGCACCAACCACACATACTTGGCATTCCGAAGGCGGGTCCGGAAAACTGCGCAACTGAGAGAGATCGGCGACCGTTATATCAGCAGCATCTTCGTCTATGGCCTCCATTTGCCGTTCAACTGTGTTTTCGACATCCATTGGAGTTGGAGTAGCTGTAGCTGTAGCTGTAGCTGGCGGCGTAGGCGTAGGCGACGATGTAGGTGACGATGTCGCGCAAGCAATCGGCTGCGGGCTGGAAAGGATTCCAGGGGCCATGTCTCAAGAAGCTAAAATGAGGGCCGTGGTGGTCTTTTTTCGTTCCCTCTTTCCCGGTTCTTCTTCTTCTCCTTCTTCTTCTTCTTCTTCTTCTTCTTCTTCTTCTTCTTCTTCTTCTTCTTGTTCGTCTTCTTCTTCCTTCCGTCTTTTTTTTTATCCTGTCCCTTGCCCTTTCCCTCTCTGTCTCTTTGCAAAGTCGGTTGGGGAAGGTGTGCTGCAATGACTGTGGTCTGGTAGGTATTTACTATTGTAGTCTGCTGCTACGGCTGGTAGCTGATCTGGGCACTGAGTCCTGACTGACGGGTAGTGAGTGGTGTGGCCGCTGGCGACGTGCCGTGGATCAATCCCCTTCCGCCCCTGATAAGGATGTTCTTATGAGCTGACGACGATGGGTTAAGGATGACAAGAGGCACGAAGCGTCACAGTATTCTTGCCAAAATATGTCAATCTTCATGCGATGACGTACTGAGGCACCGAACAAATCCAACCTCGAAACCAGCAAGGTCTGTGAGTTGGAGAGGTAAAGGTGGGCCGGCAACAGCATACATATATGAAGTGACCAGAGAGAAAGACACTGCAAGACAAGGTACCTAAGTAGGTAGGCAGTCCAGGCCAGCAGCAGACACAGAGAGGCCTGTGCGGGAGAGCTGTTCCAACTATGTCTACAAGCAGAGAATCGGGATTTGTCCAACACACACAGCGGAATATGTCGATTAGGAAGAATATATACATATTTATATATACATTATATATGTTTGCTATTTAGAAGGCGCCTGGGTAGGCCGAGGCAGCCTAGAAAAAAAAAAAAAAAAAAAAAAAAAAACTCCCAATTTAGG
>SRPW01000241.1:0-29423 GCA_018360225.1 Claviceps pusilla | reverse complement strand
TATTTATATAGATTCTCTCTTATTATATAAGTGTATTATAAGGTTAGGCACTATAAAAGAAAAGAGACTAATAATTAATATTATAGCACTACAATAATTATATAAAAGGCAGGAAATTAAGGAAATTAGGTAGATTAATAGCAATAACAACATTGCTAATACTATAACAAAATTATTACTAAATTGAGCCCTTAAGACCTTTATTAATAGGAATAAGGCTATAATTTATATAGAGGGATAGGTAAAGCATATAGAGAAGAAGGAGGAAGCATATAAAAGAGAGGAGGAATACTAAGGATATAAGATAGGATTCTTATTCTTATTAATTATCTAATTAGATAATTAACCATGGTTTTTAGGTAGATTTTCGCATAACTTGTAAGCGATTCCTCTTTTTCTATAAAAGAGAGAATCCTAAGTATTGGAATTGCTGTATTCTATAACAACGTGGCACAGCTGGGAAGAGCTGGATTCGCAGCCGGGAAGAGCCGGATTCGCGGCTACATTAGCCGCGGAATCCGACTCTTCTGATTGGTCTGCGTGTGTAGAGTTTTCACTGCAGAATCCGACGGTATTTTTCGTGGCCTCAACGCTAGCTATAAAATGCCCCTTTAGATAGCACTAATTAGGATAGAAATTAGACCTTTTTGCGAATACTTTCCTAGACCCTACGTTATGTCACTGAGTCTCAGATCCACCTAGTATTCCTTAGAGAATCACTAGTATCCTAAGGAATACCAACAATTACTATATAGTTAATATTAGTTTAGTATACTTATATAATAGCCTACTCTTAATATTAATAGTTCTTTTATTTTAAGGTAAGTATTTTAATTAAAAAGAGCTTTAATAGGTAGTTATAAGGTTAGTTTAGTAATAATATATAGTTTAGATAGTTATTTAAATATAGTAAGTAGCTATGCCTTTAGTGTATTAGTCTATATTTAAGTTAAGCTACTATTATAGTATAGGCACTATAGATATGCTTAGCTATTCTATTAGCTTTTATTTATTAGTAAAAGTAAAGTAAATAGTAGTTAAGGTAAAGGTTAATTAAAGCTATAACTACCTTAGTTTTAACTAGGGCATGTAGTGTAGCCTTAAATACACTAATTACTATTCTTAGGCACTTAGTCTATTTAGAAACAAATGCCTTAGCTATACCCCTTACTTTACTGCTAACTTTAGTAGGGGTGTAGTGCGATCCCGCGCTGTATGCAATTATACTCTAAATAACCTATGTGTATAAGAGTCGTGCATCGCGCAATGAGCATAAAGTATTAATAATATAATTTACTAAATAAAAGTATTTATACTAATTAATTATAATTTAATACTTAATATTAATAAAATAAACTTAAAAATAAAAATTTTAAATTTTAAATTAGCTAGTTAACTATATTTAAAATACTAATAAAAAATTTATTATTTAGCTTTTTTATACTTATAAATATAATTTTATTATTATTTTTTCTGCTAGGCAAGACCCCAACGGAGCAGCAAAGAGCAGGGGCCTAGCGCCCTATCTCACTTCTTAGTATTGTTAGTAAAGTAATAGAGGCAGTGGTAGCAAGTTAGCTTACCCTTATAGCTAAATTAAGCAGCGCACTACCTAACCTATAAATAGGCAATAGAGTGGATAGGTTAACGGAAGTTATCCTAAGTGTTTTAGTAGAATTAGTGTGTATAGCATAGCACTATAGTGGTATTATATCGCTACTCTAACTAAATATATTAGTAGCCTTTAATACTATTTACTATAAAAAACTAACTTATATCCTTATAGTTACTAAAATACTTATATAGATACTAGTATAGACTTACTCCTTTACTATTAAATATATTACTAACCTTTATTTTAATAGTAAATCTATAAGCCCCCTACCTATAACTATAGGTATACTATAAAGGTTTTTAATCTTTTTTATTCTCTTCCTACTTTATATTACTTTCTTATATACTAAGCTTTAAGTAGTATATTTTATACTTATTATAGGCTTCTTTAATAATATAAATATACTTATATATAGGTATATAGTAAAGGAAATATAGAATTACTTTAAGGCTACCTAAGTAATTTACTAAGAATAGTTTTAAGAATTAGGTTTTAAGTTTAATTTAAAGAAGAGTAAACTTATATACTTTACTAGGTAGTATACTATAATTATATTATTAGTTTAACTTAGTATTAATATAGTATAACTAGTTTAATTTACTTACTTTCTTAGAGTATAGGTTTATTATAAGCTTTATTAGAAAGTATACTAAAGTTAGGTTAAGTTAAAACTAATATAGTAGTAGCTTATACTTATATTACTAGTGGCTTTAACCTAGGGATACTTATTATATAATATATAACTCTTATATATATAGGTTATTTAAAGTATAATTATATATAGTATAGAATTATACTATACCTTTACTAAAGTTAGTAGTAAAGTAAAGGGTATAGCTAAGGTATTTATTTTTAAATAAACTAAGTACTTAAGAATAATAACTAATATATTTAAAGCTATACTATATACTTTAGTTAAAACTAAGGTAGCTATAGCCCTAATTAACCTTTACCTTAACTATTATTTACTTTACTTTTACTAATAAATAAAAGCTAATAAAATAGCTAAATATATTTATAGCACCTATACTATAATAGTGGCTTAATTTAAATATAGATTAATATACTAAAGGTATAGCTATTTACTATACCTAGATAACTACCTAAACTATATACTATTCCTAAACTAACCCTATAACTACTTATTAAAGCCCTTTTTAATTAAAGTGCTTACTTTAAAATAAAAAAACTATTAATATTAAAAGTAAGCTACTATATATATATACTAAACTAATATTAACTATATAGTAGTAAAGCTTAACCTTAGCTTTATTTTTACTACTAAAGTAATTTACCTTTACTTAGGCCTAACTAAGTATAAATCTATAGTATTTATATAAATATATATAAAATAAATTAAACTTAATGCTTTTTTTTTAGCTAATATATTCTTAAGGTAGAATTACTAATATATAGCTATTAGGCTAATAATAAAAACTATTACTATATTTTATTATTTTATAAAAATTTTAATTATCTCTACCTTATTAATATAAATATTTACTTAGTATAAAACTAGTATAAAGTTAAAGAGGCTTTAAAGAATAATAAGCTAATAACTATTCTTATTAAGTAGCTTATTTTAATAGGGTATATTCTTTAGTTTTAGCTTATAAAAAGCTTATAAAATTAATAAGCTAAGAATATTAAGAATATAATACTATATAGCACCTAGTATAGTATAGGTATAGAGGTAGTAGGAAGCTATATAAATATTATAGCTAGTATAAATTATTAAAATATATAACTTATTTTTAAAGAAAAATAAATGTAGTAGTTAAGAAAATAGAAAATAAGTATAATATATTTATACTAACCTTAAGCTTATACCCTCTTAGCCTTTAGCTCTCCCCTCTCCTCCTTTATCCCCCCCTTTTTCTTCTCTATCCCCTTTTTCTTTTCTATTACCTTCTTTATATAGCTTTATATAGTAATTATAATAAGCCTATTCTATAGAATATTATTTAGTTTCTTTAATATATTAATAATATAGTAGGTTTATAGTAATAGCTTACCTTTACTTAAGATTAAGGCTAAGGCTACTATAATATTATTACTAACCTATATTACTATATTAGTAAATAAGCCTACTTACTTTATAAATTAAACTATTTTTTTTAAGTAGTATTATACTTTATAGCCTAGCTATATATTAATATTATATTAATATTATAGTAAAACTATATTTTAGCTACCTTATATTTATATTAATAGACTTCTTAAAGGTATAAAGGTTCTATATATTTATAACTTATTTAATAGCCTTTTAATATAATATAATATTTAGATTTAGCTATAGAACTAATTAGCTATTACTTAGCTATTAATATAAATAAAGAATATAATACTTATACTTAAATAAGTCTTTTTTACTTTTATATACTTAAAGTATATACTATTAATACTTACTTAAATTAATAATAAAAGTAGTATAGGTTAGAAGGGGGCACTAACTTTTAATGCTATAGCACTATTTTTTAATATTTTTAGCTTATATTAAGTAAGCTTTATAGGGCTAGGCTTATAATTAGCCTAGCTATATAAAGGTTAATAGTAGTAGTATATTAGGAAGAGACTAATACTTATTTTAAGTATAAGAATTAATTTTATTATAAGAATAGGCAGTATCTTTAATAATACTATAATTAGTCTAGGGTAGTAATAGGGTAGCACTGCTATAAAAATAGGAATAGGGGTATACTTATAATAAAAGTAATAAATAAAAAAAGAAGAAAAAAGGAAAGAGCTTAAAAATAAAAAGAAAAGAGTAAATATAGTATTTCTTTCTTTTTTTATTATATAACTAATAAATAGTTAATAGTTAGTTTAATAATAGCTAGCTACTAGCTAGTATAGCTAATGCTATAAAGGTATAGAAGCTAAAGGAAGGTTTTAGGTAAAAAAATAGTAACTTAAGGGAATTAGCTAGGGACTAGTATAAAAAATAGGCTAAATACTTAAGGTAACTTACTATAACTTATAGACTACCCCTAAGGGTAATCTATATTATTACTATGCCTTTACTAACCTAGTTTAATTCTTATTTTACACTATATACTCTCTTATAATACTAGTTAAGTTTAGCTAGTAATATATTACTTCTTATAATTAAAACTAGCATAGAGCTACTATAGCTCCGCTATAGAATATAGAAAAAGGTTATATATAGGTTTTCCTCCCTATGCTAGGGTTTTTTCTATATAGTTTAAGTAGCAGTGGTACTAGTATTGGGCTCACAAGCCTGACTAGAGTAATAATAATAATAATAATTATTATTTTTTCTATTAAAATTCTATATACTTTAAGTTTTTTATTTAAATACTTATTACTTTTTATTTATTTTTTATTATTTTTTATATTTTTTTTATTTTTATTTATTAAAGCTTAATAAAAGATTTATTATTATTGCTTATTAAATCTAAATCATAAGCTTTTTTTATCTTTATTATTTTAATTATATTAAAACTAAGTATAATAAAATTATATTTATTATTATTAATACTTTTTTTTTACCTTTAAATAATTATTATATTCTAAGCTATTAAGGCTTCTAATCCTTCTATAAAAAAACTTTTCGCGAATTCGCCCGCACCGCAGTAGTGACGTAGAACTGACTCTAAACCTCTTAAAAAGTATAGAAAAAGAATTACTCTATTTATTTTACCCTATCTTTAATAGTGTATTAGTACTAAAGCGTAAGTATAGTAGATAAGGCAATACTAATAGATATTAATAGTAGGAATTATAGCTTTATATAAAGCTACTACTATTTATTTATAAAATAGAGTGGTTTTATATTAATAATACCTTAAGTTACTTTTATATTACTACCTATATATAAGTAAATACTAAACTACCTTACTATTAAATATAATAAAATAGCTAAACTTATACTAACTATAGTACTAAAGAGTGTATAGAATATTATTTTTTATATTAATAATATAGCTTTAATATATACTTAATATAGCCTTCTTATACCTTAAACCTATACTAAAATATTAATAAAATTAACCTTATTATTACTTAATAAGCCTATTATAATTAAAAACTTAAAAAAAGTTATTAAATAAATAATAAAGAAAGCTATTAGTATTAAAAATATAATAGCTTTAAGTTAGGTTAGCATTACTACTAAAGGCACTACTTAACTACTTATTTAATAAATCTAGGCTATAATAGTAATAATACTACCTTATATTTACTATAAAACTATTATTAAAGATAGTATAATAGCTAAAGCTATATAAAACTATTTACTTAAAGAAACTATTATTATTATTAACTAAGCTACTAGTATTAATACTACTATAGTAGTGTATTACCTCTATAGTAGTAATACTATAATTATATTTTAGAATATAGTAAAGCCTTATATTAATAATATAGCCTAGGTTAGCACTGCTTTTAGTTTAAAAGTAATACTAAATTAATATATATTTAGTATTATTATTAAGGGCTTTCTTATATATTATATATAAAACTAAAAGAAGAATAATATTCTTTAAAATATAATTATAGCTAATAAGTAAGGTTTAGTAAAGGTTATAGTATAGAAGCTATATAGCATTATAACTTAATCCCTTTTAATTATTACTATTAATAGAGTTAATATAGTAAATAAGCTATATTATACTAGAATTATTTATAAAGCTAAGATATTTAAAGCTAAGCTTTATAATAATACTATCTATTCTTAATAATACTTTAGGTGCTTTAAATTTAGCTATATAGCTACACACTATACATTACCTTTATAGTATAGCTACTATATATTTAGTTAGTATAAAGAGAGTAAATAATTATACCTAGCGCTATTAAAAGCTATATAGAAACGCTATATTAACTGCTTAGGACCTTACCCTATATAGTCTTATATATATAATATTATAAATAAATAATAAAACTATATATATATTATATACCTAATATAGCCCCTAGCCTTTACTAAACCTTCTATACTAAAGAAAGATAGTTAAATAGAGGTATTTAGCTATAGCTAAAGAAGAGATATAAGTAAATAATTTATTATTATAGGAGGCTTTACTATAAAAGTAAGTTAGCAAACTATATACCTACCTCCCTAATACTAAACTAGAATTAATATAGTGCTTATAAGCTACTATAAAGGCTTTTCTAAGTTAATAACCTATAGCTACTATAGTATTAAATAAGCTAAGCCTAACTTAATATACTATATAAAGTATATAATAAAGGTTATATACTAAAATATATAAAAAAAAACCTACCTTATATATTTAGCACTAAAGTCCTAACCTAAAGCTAATATAATAGTAATATAGAAGCTAGAAACTATAAATAGTAAACTACTTAACCTTAGCTTTAGCTACTTTTAACTTATTACTTAAGGTAGCTATACTATAATTTATATAAACTATTAATATAGGCCTAAGGTATAGTTAATATATATAGGTAAGAACTAGTGCTTAATAATATTAGTAAAATACTATATTTACTTAATATATTCCCTAACCTATAAACTTAATTAAATATTACCCCTTTTTAACTTTATAGTAGCTTTACCTTTAAACTATAGTATTCTTATAAAAGACTTTAATTAATACTACCTATTTTAAGACTATTATAGCTAAACTTTAATAAAAAGTAATATATTTTTTATACTAATAATATAATAGTAGCTTAGACTTATAATACTATAGGGTAAAGTAACTTAAAGAATATAGGGTAAAAGGGATAGTATTATTAATTATACTTAAGTTACTTATAATATAGAAGCTAAATTTATAGAGAGACTAAACCTTATTAAATCTAACTATATTCTATAGCTTATTTATATTAGCACTAGCCTAAGGTTATATAGCAACTACTTACTTTATTTTAAATAGCTATATATAGAAAATAACCTTATAGTAGCTAAGGTAGTAATATAGTTTTACTATAACTTTACTAAACCCTTACTCTAAATACCTATAGAAATTAATAGCTATATAAAATAAATAATAACTAAGCTTTAATTTATTATAAACCTAATAGTTTTAAGGGAACCTTAAGGTAGTTTTAAGCTAAACTTATAGTAGAACTACTATACTAAAGAAGCTACTTAGAATACTAAAAGAGTATTATAATAGTAGTAAATATTTTATACTAAGGAGAACTAATAATTTACTATTAATATAGCTTAAATATAGTACTATACTATTAGTAATAAAAGGTATAGTACTTAGCACTTTATTATTAAAGTAGCTACTACCTATAAAGGAAGCCTATAAAAACTTAAATACTAAATATAGCTTTATAGTAAATTACTATTAAAATAGTAGTAAATCCTTACTTTTATTTAAAGTAAGGGTATAGATACTATAACTATTAAGTTATACTAAAAGAAAGTAGCTATACTAACTAATTACTTCTTCCCTTCCTTCTAAGCCTAACTTAATAATATACTAAAGGATCTTAATAACTACCTTAATACTATAATATTCCTATTAAAAAACTATTTTAATACTAATAAAATCTATAGTATTATTAAAAGCTTAGCTAGTTAAAAGGCACTAAAACTAAATAAACTTTTAGCTAAATACCTTAAAGTATATAATAAGCTACTAGCTAGGACCCTTACTTACTTACTTAATATATACTACTATATTAGCTACTACTTAGCTTTATTTTAGTAAGTAAAAGTTATTATTCTTTATAAGCTAGGCAAAACCTTAATAAAGTAGTAAAGAGTAAGGGCTTAGTGCTTTATTTTACTTTTTAATATTATTAGTAAAGTAATAAAGATAGTAGTAGTAAGTTAGCTTACCCTTATAACTAAATTAAGTAATATACTACCTAACTTATAAATAAATAATAAAGTAGATAGGTTAATAAAGGTTATACTAAGTATTTTAGTAGAATTAATATATATAGAATAGCATTATAGCAGTATTATATTACTACTTTAACTAAATATATTAGTAGCCTTTAATACTATTTACTATAAAAAACTAACTTATACCTTTATAGCTATTAGGATCCCTATATAAATAATAGTATAAACTTACTCCTTTACTATTAAATATATTACTAACCTTTATTTTAATAGTAAATCTATAAGCCCTTTACTTATAACTATAGGTATACTATAAAGGTCTTTAATCTCTTTTATTTTCTTTTTACTTTATATTACCTTTTTATATACTAAGCTTTAAATAGTATATTTTATATTTATTATAAGCTTTTTTAATAATATAAATATACTTATATATAAGTATATAGTAAAGGAGATATAGAATTACCTTAAGGCTACTTAGGTAATTTATTAAAACTAGTTTTAAGAATTAGGTTTTAAGTTTAATTTAAGGAAAAGTAAACTTATATACTTTACTAAGTAATGCACTATAATTATATTACTAGTTTAACTTAGCACTAATATAGTGTAACTAGCTTAGTTTACTTACTTTCTTAGGGTATAGGTTTATTATAAGCTTTACTAAAAAGTATACTAAAGTTAGGTTAAGTTAAAACTAATATAATAATAGCTTATACTTATATTACTAATAGCTTTAACTTAGGGATACTTATTATATAATATATAACTCTTATATATATAGGTTATTTAAAGTATAATTATATATAATATAGGATTATACTATACCTTTATTAAAGTTAGTAGTAAAGTAAGGGGTATAACTAAGGTATTTATTTCTAAATAAACTAAATACTTAAGAATAATAACTAATATATTTAAGGTAATACTATATACCTTAGTTAAAACTAAGGCAGCTATAGCCTTAATTAACCTCTACCTTAACTATTATTTACTTTACTTTTACTAATAAATAAAAGCTAATAAAATAGCTAAGTATATTTATAGCGCTTATATTATAATAGTGGCTTAACTTAAATATAAACTAATATACTAAGGGTATAGCTACCTACTATACTTAAATAACTACCTAAACTATATACTATTTCTAAACTAACTCTATAATTACCTACTAAAGCCCTCTTTAACTAAAGCGCTTACTTTAAAATAAAAGAACTACTAATACTAAGAGTAGGCTACTATATAGGCATACTAAACTAATATTAATTATATAGTAGTAAAGCTTAACCCTAGCTTTACTTCTATTACTAAAGTAGTTTACCTTTACTTAAGCCTAACTAAGTATAAATCTATAATGCTTATATAAATATATATAAAATAAATTAAACTTAATGCTTTTTTTTTAATTAATATATTTTTAAGGTAAAATTACTAATATATAGCTACTAAGCTAATAATAAAGACTATTACTATATTTTATTATTTTATAAAAATTTTAATTATCTTTACTTTATTAATATAAGTATATACTTAGTATAAAACTAATATAAAGTTAAGGAGGCTTTAAAGAATAATAAGCTAGTAACTACTCTTATTAAGTAGCTTAATTTAATAGGGTATATTTCTTAGTTTTAGTTTATAAAAAGCTTATAAAATTAATAGGCTAAGGATATTAAGGATATAATACTATATAGCACTTAGTATAGTATAGGTATAAAGGTAGTAGAAAACTATATAGATATTATAGCTAGTATAGATTATTAGAATATATAACTTATTTTTAAAGAAAAATAAATATAGTAGCTAAGAAAATAAAAAATAAGTATAATATACCTACACTAGCCCTAGGCCTATACCCCCTTAGCCCCTAGCTCCTTCCTTTCCTCCTTTACTCCCTCCCTTTCTTTCTTTACCCTTTTCTTTTTCTTTATTATCTTTTTTATATAGCTTTATATAATAACTATAGTAAGCTTATTCTATAAAATATTATTTAATTCCTTTAATATATTAATAATATAGTAAGTTTATAGTAATAGCTTACCTTTAACTAAAGTTAAGGCTAAGGCTACTATAATACTACTACTAACCTATATTACTATATTAGTAAATAAGCCTACCTACTTTATAAGTTAAACTATTTCTTTCTAAGTAGTATTATACTCTATAGCTTAGCTATATATTAGTATTATATTAGTATTATAGCAAAACTATATTTTAGCTACCTTATACTTATATTAATAAACTCCCTAAAGATATAGAGGTTTTATATATTTATAACTTATTTAATAGCCTCTTAGTATAATATAATATTTAAATTTAGCTATAAAACTAATTAGCTACTACTTAGCTACTAATATAAATAAAGAATATAATACTTATATTTAAATAAGTTTTTTTTACTTTTATATACTTAAAGTATATACTACTAATATTTACTTAAATTAGTAATAAAAGTAGTATAGGTTAGAAAGGAGCACTAACCTTTAGTGCTATAGTACTATTTTTTAATGTTTTTAGCTTATATTAAGTAAGCTTTATAAAGCTAGGCCTATAATTAGCCTAGCTATATAAGAGTTAATAGTAGTAGTATATTAAAAAAGGACTAGTACTTACTCTAAGTATAAGAATTAATTTTATTATAAGAGTAAGTAGTATTTTTAATAATACTATAGTTAGTCTAGGGTAGTAATAAAGTAACACTGCTATAAAAATAGAAATAAGGGTATATTTATAATAAAAGTAATAAATAAAAAAGGAAAAAAAAAAGAAAAAGCCTAAAAATAAGGAGAAAAGAGTAAATATAGTGTTTTTTTCTCTTTTTATTATATAACTAATAAATAGCTAATAGTTAGTTTAATAATAGCTAGCTACTAGCTAGTATAGCTAATGCTATAAAGGTATAGAAACTAAAGAAAGGTTTTAAGTAAGGAGGTAGTAACCTAAGGGAATTAGCTAGGGACTAATATAAAAAATAGGCTAAGCGCTTAAGGTAACTTACTATAACTTATAAACTACCCCTAAGGGTAATCTACATTATTACTATGCCTCTACTAACTTAGTCTAATTCCTATTTTATACTATACACTCTTCTATAATACTAGTTAAGTTTAGCTAGTAGTGTACTACTTTTTATAATTAGAACTAGTGTAGAGCTACTATAGCTTTGCTATAGAATATAGAAAAAGGTTATATATAGGTTTTCCTCCCTATACTAGGGTTTTTCCTATATAGTTTAAGTAGCGGTAGTACTAGTATTGGGCTTACAAGCCTGACTAGAGTAATAATAATAATAATAATAATATTCTAAGCTATTATAAAGTAAAAAGTAATTTAAAAAATAAATTATTTACTTTTATTAATTTTAATTAGCTAAATATTTAGTACTTATTTTATATTATATATATAATAAATAATAGCTTATTTTTATATATATTAAGTATATAATACTTTTATAAAAAATATTAAAAAGAAAGGTAACTTATATATAAAATATTATTATATTTATCATTATTATTAGTTTTTTATTTATATTTTTTAATAATTAAAATAATTTTAGTTTATTATTAATAAAATACTTATATATTTCTTATTTATTATTATTAATTTTATTATAATTTATTTATGAAAAATTAGTATTAATTATATTAATACTTAGTTATTTATAATATAATATTAAGTTAAGTAATTAATACTTATATATTAAAATTTATTTATTTATTCTTAATTATATTAACTCTTTTTATTATTTTATTTATTATTATATTTTAAAGGGTAAGTATATATATTTATATTACTTTTATTTATAATATTAAATATATTATTATTTTCTAGCTCTTTGTTTAAAGAATTTTAATAACTATTATTACCTTTACTTATTATTACTATACCTTTACTTATTATTACTATACTTTCTTTTACTATTACTATACTTTTACTTAGTAATATTATACTATTATTTATTATTATTAAGCTATTAATATTTTTATTATTTATAATTAAGCTATTTTAAAATTTCTTTAGCTTTAAGCTATAAAAGCTTAATTTATTTTTTATTAATTAAAAGTTATTATTTTTACTTTTTTTTAGCTTATTTTTAATAGCTATATTATTTAAATATTATAAAAAAAGGTTTATTTAGCTATTTTATTTACTTTATTTAAAAATAAGTAATAATAAAATATAGAAATATTATATTTAAAATAAAGCTTATATAAAGCTTAATAGTATTAAAGTTTATATTAAATAATATATTCTTTAGTATTAATTAAGAACTATAATATATTTATATATATGTATTATTACTCTAGTTAGGCTTGTGAGCACAATACTAGTACTACTGCTACTTAAACTATATAGGAAAAACCCTAGCATAGGGAGGAAAACCTATATATAACCTTTTTCTATATTTTATAGCAAAGCTATAGTAGCTCTATGCTAGTTCTAATTATAAAAAGTAGTGCGCTGCTAGCTAAACTTAACTAGCATTGTAGGAGAGTGTGTAGTGCGAAACAGGAATCGGACTGGGTCAGTAGAGGTGACGCGCAGAATGCGCTAGAAATTGATAATATTATTGCTATACTAAGTCTTTAGTAATTTACATACAAAAGAAAATAAGTAGTAAATGGTATGCATAGCCGTAGCCCTTACGTAGCGCGGATTTATAATAATCTGCGTATTAATTAGGCTCTACCTATGCGTTCTAGGCAACACACCCCTTAATTAAAGCGTAACTAACTAAGGAAGGCAGCTTTAATTATATAGAGTAGAGTATATAGTAGTATTTATAAAGGTAAAGTTAAAGTAAGGTAATAAAGGAAAGTAATAAGGTAAGGTTATATAAAGACTGTAGATATTATAATTTCCCCTTATAGACTATAAATTCCTTCTTTTCTTTTCTCTTTATAAGCACCTTTTTTATTGTAGTTAGTTAGTCTAACTATTATTACTGCTGCTGCTATTATGCCTTCTTTAAGGTTAGGGAAGGTCCTCTAAAAGGATACCTAGTAGGTACTCCCTTTAAAGGTCTCCTTTAAAATTTCTTTTACTTTTAAGGCTTATAATACTAATAAGCCTTTTATACCCTCTCTATCCTCCCTACTACCCCCTCTATTTTCTTTATTACTCCCTTTAAGTCTATAGTGCTTTAAGAGTAGCTAGAAGCCTCTCCCCTTCTAAGCATATAGAGGTTATAGAGGCTCTGCTTTAAGGACTCCTTTACTATAAAGGAGGGAGTAAATAGTAAGTCTTTAGAACGCTTTAACTTTCTCTTAATAACTTTACTAACTTTATAAAGCTAGTATTACCTATATTTTATAGTGTATAGTGCCTTATACCCTACTTAGGGTATATAAAGGCTACTATTATAAGTAAGGGTAATAGTAAAAGATACTATAAGACTAGGTTTAGAAAGTCTTTAAGATGCTTTTTATATAAGTTAGGTAATTACTATTATAATAACTTATATACTATTATGGTTCCTATTACTAAGTAGATGCTAATAGCGTAGGGTTATAACTAGAAGGTAAGCTTTCCTCTGCTATATACCTTAATTTTATTATAAATACTAATGCTTTCTCTTCTCCTTAGCTATATAATTAGTGCTATTAGGCACTAAAGTTATAGCTAAAACTCCTTATAAAACTAGACTCTATATATAAGGGTACGCCCTATATTAGGGCTAATAATACTACTAAGGGCTTATTAGTAGTAAAAAGGGAAGCTAAGGTAGCTATAGTAATAGCTAGTGTAAAGGAAGTTATTAAAAAATATATATAAAAGCGCTATTAGAGTCTTATTTCTTTAGAGCTAATGTATACCTTATATTATGCTTAGTGCTTGCTTTTGCTTTTATTTTCCTTTTTACTTTACTTTTTTACTTTACTTTTTATACTATTACCTGCCTTAGGTAGATTTTATTTACTTTGATAGCTCTTTTATTATTTAAAGGAAGGGCTCTTATATATTTTTTAGGGTAATATACCTAATGCCCCCCCTTTTTATATGCCTATACTATAGCTATAACTTTATATATATAGCGTGTTTTTAAGTTATTTAAATATAGCGTTTAATTTTTTTAGACTTAGCATTTTTTAGCTCTTTTCTTAACTAGGAACTATATATATGTCTATTAGGCTAAGCATTACTTTAAAGTATTTAAATTACTGCTAATTAAGCGCCTTAGTAAATCTATTTATAGGTATCTTAGCTATAGGAAGATATTTAACCTTAAAGCTTCTACGCTTATATTTCTACTTTAACTATATATTATATATATTAATATAGTGTAAATAAGTTATAAGTCTCTTACTCTTATTAAGAATAAGGCAAATTATCTGTTAGTTATTGTAATAGATTACCTAGTCCTTATATATATTAAATTAAATATCTTTAAAAAGGCGCTATAAACTAATAGTTTTATACGCAGTTTATAATAAGGAGAGCAGTTCTGCCTCTATTATTAAGGTTATAACTGTTAATTAATATATTGCCTTCTAGATTATAGATTCTCTAAAAAGCATAATAAAATATCCTTATAATAAGCATTATATACTTATATTATTAGTAAAGAAAGCGTTGCTTACTATATAAATTACTTACATTTCTCCCACACAACTAAACTTAAGGGTAAGGTGTTTTATAAGGACTAAATATCTTATCGCTTAGTCTACTGCCCTAATATACTCTAGTCCTAGGTTTGTAAGGTGTTGGTATTCCTTAGGATACTAGTGATTCTCTAAGGAATACTAGGTGGATCTGAGACTTAGTGATACAACGTAGGGTCTAGGAAGGTATTCGCAAAAAGGTCTGATTCTATCCTAATTAGTGCTATTTAAAAGGGGCATTTTATAGCTAGCGTTAAAGCCACAAAAATGCCATTAGATTCTGCAGTGAAAACTCTACACACGCAGACTAATTAAAAGAGTTAGATTCTGCAGCTAATATAGCTGCAAATCTAGCTTTTCCTAGCTATGCTATGTTATTATAGAATATAGCGATTCTAATACTTAGAATTCTCTCTTTTATAGAAAAAGAGGAATTACTTATAAATTATATAAAAATCTACCTAAAAACTACAGTTAATTATCTAATTAAATAATTAATAAGAATAAGAATCCTGCCTTATATCCCTAGTATTCCTCCTCTCTTCTATATACTTTCTCCTTCTTTTCTATGCACTTTACCTATCCCTCTATATAAATTATAGCCTTATTCCTATTAATAAAGGTCTTAAGGGCTTAATTTAGTAATAATTTTATTATAGCATTAGTAATGTTATTATTACTATTAATCCACCTAATTTCCTTAATTTCCTGCCTTTTATATAATTATTATAATACTATAATATTAATTATTAGTCTCTTTTCTTTTATAGTGCCTAACCTTATAATATACTTATATAATAAAAGAGAATCTATATAGATAATTATTAGTATTAGTAGAATTCGTAGCTTTTATATAATAGTTTATAGTGTTATGCTAATTATATAGGCAATATCTATACCTTAAACTATTACATATAGCTTAGAGGTAAGAGCACTCCTTATAACTCTTTTACTTTTTATAGAGCTATATATTATAATGTTGCCTTTTAGTATAAAATCTAATTTAATTCCTGCTTTTTTAGTACTAAGAATAAT
The DNA here is from genome assembly GCA_018360225.1 of Claviceps pusilla. NCBI lineage: Eukaryota > Fungi > Ascomycota > Sordariomycetes > Hypocreales > Clavicipitaceae > Claviceps > Claviceps pusilla. Next base: position 13,378 of record SRPW01000241.1, on the reverse strand, counting down.
TATATATCCTAGTTATAAGCTAAGGTCTTTATTATTTATAAAGGAACTATCTATAAAGATATATAAAGCTATAGCGGTAAGATTAAGTAGAATATACCTTAATCTATAGTTATAATACTATATTTACTACTAAATCCTTTTATTTAGATAATTTACGTTAGATTTATTAGGATTTTAGACTTATATAGTAATAAAGAGGTTAAATATAGCCTTTAGTTAATAAACTAATAATATATACGCTCCTTACGCTCTTTATTTAATATATTATTGCTTTATAGTTAGCTTATTAGGTTTAATAACCTTAAGCTTCTTACTTTACCCTTTTTAGTAAAGTTTAATATAATTTCTATTAAATTTATATAAGATACACCTATTAAAGATAAGGGGTTTAGTTAGTATTAAGATTTATTTAGGTTTTGCTATAAATTCTACCTTCTTTAATTCTAATTCCTTTATCTTTAAAAACTTTATATTACTAAGACTAAGGGTATTATTTATTTATATATTAATTACACTAAAGTATTTAATTATATTAAACGCTATTAAGAAATATAGGTTATATATAGAAGTAATTATTATTAGCTTCTTATAGTAGTAGTAGAAATAGGTTACTTACTAATATATACTAGCTTTAGTAATACTATAAAGGGGCTTTATAACTTCTATTATAGTATTCTTTAGGTATAAATATACAATTTATATTAGTAATTTAGTAATAATTAAATAATTTAGTATTGTTTTTAATTAAATATATGCTTATATAATATCCTATAACTATAAAAAGATACAATCTTTTACTAAGAAAGGTGCTAATATAATAATAAGCCTTTAGCTTACTTATTAAATTATTAGGGATTATATTAGAATCTATGCCTTTTCTACATTGCTATAGCCTTATATTACTAGCCTTAATTTCTTATATAGCTTATCTATACCTTTCCCTTTAATTTCCCTTATTATTTAAAAGTAAAAAAAACACTAATTACTATACTTTTCTTTATTAAATATAATAAATTTAAAGATATTTCTTATTAGTAAAGCATTAATTTCCTTTTAATTAAATACTTTAAATAGTTATCCCTTAGTAATAATCTTTCCTTACCTATATAAGTTAATTACTAGCTTTTAGTTACCTTTCTCTTTTTTAGTAAGGAAACTTATAGTACTAAGTTCCTTATTATTTTAATTAAAATCTTTAGTATAATTTAGAATAAGTAAGTGCTTTCTAGGTCTTCTATATTCTTATTACAGTGGTTCTTACAGTAATTAACCCTTATTTATATTAGTATCCTTTATATTATTTTCCTTATCTTTATTATTAATTTCTTCTATATTTATAGGCTCTTTTAAGTTATAGTAGTATAGCTTTATTACTATTAAGCAGAATTTTATAAGTCTATAGGGTAATTCTATAGTATAGGTCTTATAATTAAATAATAGTAATTTATAAGAACTATACTAACCTCTTTTCTTATACTAAATATAGACTTTTAATTATAGTAGTAGTAAGTATAATAAAAGGGTATTTAAACTATTCTATATATTAAGGGTATTAGAGACTTACCTTTATATAAGGTAACGCTAAGCTTTATTAGTAGCTTTCTATAGTAAAGTAGCTCTTTATACTATTAAAAAACTTAAAAAGGAATTATATAATATTTATAAATATGCCCTAAATATAAGTAAAGTTAGCATAAGGCTATTAGGTTTAATAGAGTTATTAATAGCTTTAATAGCTATTTATAGTCTCTAGAAAGGGCTAAGGAGGTCTCCTACTTTATTCTTAATAATATTATATACTTTTTAAAGAGAGGTATAATATCTCTTAACCTTTTTAATACTATAGTATACCTTAATAGAAACCTCTTCTATAATAATAGCTATTTAGTATATAATATACTAAAATTCTATAGAAGTAAAGTTCTTTTTAGTATTATAAATAATATTATTTAGGAAACCTAAATAAGTATTAATCTAGCACTCTTTTAATATATTCTATATATCTTAGGCCTTTTACTTTTAGGGCTTAAGGAAGTATATAGCTTAGAATATAGTTACTATATTAATAATATATAGTATAGGTTTATTATTAATTTAAAGAATATTAATAATAATTTTATAGTTAAAGTCTATATTATCTTTTAGTATAAACTTAAATTATTCTAAGGCTTTACTATAAAGTTAGTATTAATAATATTTATAGGAGAGTCTTTTAATAATTCTACTAGTTACTAATTTACTAGCTCTTTACAGTAGCTTTATAAGTCTAGTAACTAAGAGATAGCTAAAATATTAGTATAATTAATGTATTTTAGCCTCTAAAAGGTAGAAAGTAGTAGCTTTATTAAGCTATAGAATTCACTAAGGGTGTCCCTATTTCTATATAATTAGGACCTTTTTTATACCTTAAATTAGTATATTCTTAAGGTTATTAAGCTTTATATTTATCTAATCTATATTAGAAATATAGAATAAAAAGAGAGTAGCTATATTAAGAATATAGAATTTAATAGTTTTAAAGGTAGTAAAAATATATAAGATTCCTAAAGAAATCACTAAACCTACACTAAAGTTAACTATATATTAGCTAGTAGGCTTAATCTTTAAATATAGTATAATCCTTTATAAAGCTATAGCTTATAGTGCTCCTACTATAGAAATCCCTACTACTCCTATATCTAGCATAATTCTATAGAAAATATTACTAAAATATTAGTTATTTAAAATAAAGCAATCTATCTTAAGGGTTTCCTTCTATATTATAGGGGTTATGCTAGATAATTTATAAGCAGTTATATTATTCTTAAGTATATATAAAAGGGATTAGGCTTAAGAAAAGGTTAGTTTTTTATAGAAATCTATTTAATTAAATAGTTTAAATAGATTTAGTAGTAAATATATAAGAAATTATATAAATATTAGCTTAAGGGTTATTATATTACTTATTAGTATAGTGATATAGGCATTTAATACCTCTTAAGCTAAGTGCTTATCTTTCTTAGTATTAGTTACCTTAAGTTTTTCCTTATATTTAAAGAGAAATATATTAAAGCTATATTTAGAGAGAATTCCCTTATAATTCTTACTTTTTTACTAAAAATCCTTAGCTTTCTACTATTCCTATTTTATATAGAATATTAATTAATATTCTACTTATTAATATATAAAATATTTATATAAAAAGCGTAATTTTTATAGTAATTAGCTACTAGGGCACTAATTAAATAGTTATTTATATTACTAATTAGTAAATATTATTTTATTATTATTTTCTATTATATTTAGTGTGGAAAATAGCTATTATAATATTTTAATTAATTTATTAGTGTATAAGCATTTATAAAGGTCTTTAATAACTCCTTTATAGGTTAGAGTAAGGTTAAATATAGTAAGCTTATATTTAGAAACACTACTAATAGTAGGAATAAGCTATTACTAAAGCTCTATATTTACTATAAAAGTATTAAAGATTTTATAATAAATATAGTAAAGTTATTCTAGCATTTAGTTAAGGCATTAAAGCTTAGTTTTTTTAAGGTTATTAGTAATAACCTTTTAAAGGGAAATACTATTCTATTTAATATAATAGAACTACTAATTACTCTTAGTTTTAAAGTAATTCCTAATAGTATTAATAAGGTTATAGATTATTAATCCTTTTCTAATAAGTTTATTAAAATAATAGGTAAAAGTATTCTCTTTTAGTATAATTAAAAAAGCTCTTACTTATAATGTCTATAGAATATTATTTTATATATATTAATCTTTAAAGATATTTATTTTTAGAATAATAAATTTATATAGTTTCCTACTATATTTCTTATTAATTATATAGCTTTTATTAATTTCTTTAAGAATATAGTAGATTTAGTTAGGGGTTAAGTTTATTAGTAGTATTAACCCCTTTAGTAGTTTTACCTAGGCTTTCTATATTAGTAAGTCTAGTAACTTAGATTCCTTATAAATCTATTAATTAATTAATTAGGAATTATTAATAATACTTCTTACTTATAAAGAAATAGGAATTTATAGTTAGTATTATATAAATTAACTAGGGAACTAGTATTTAATCTACTCTTTTAATATATTAATAAGAGTAGTAAGGGAAGTAGTGTATTATAAACCTTTTATTAATAAAATTAGTATACTATTAGTAAGAAGAAAATTCTATAAGTCTTTTTATAATATTATTAGAATTTATTAAAAATTATTAGCAGTCTAACCTTTAAAGTCTTTATAAAAAGTATTAAAGAGTTAAAGGTTTTTTTACTTTAAAATATTATACTAATAAAGGATAAAAGCAGCCTAATTATTAATATATTACTAATTCTTATATTTTTCTAGTATATTATTCTAGTATATTTTCTATTCTAGGGTAAGAATATTTATATATTTATATATAATCTTAGAGAGAGAATCTAGTAACACTTATAATACAGTAGTGTTAGGATTACCTTAGGTAGGATTTCTTAATAAATCTTAAAATTCTTTATTACTTCTATATAAAGACATCCTTATAATTAAATATCCTATATAGTTTTTAACTAGCTTTAGTTAAGATTTAGCGTTTTAGTTTTATAATCCTTATATAAGCTTTAGTATAATAAAGGGTTAGTTAGTAAGATAAATAAGGGTTTTCCTATAGATAATAGTGTAAATTATAAGGAATTCTATATTTTAAAAGGTTAATACTAGCTAAACTAGTAAAGGAATCTATTTTTATTATAAAAAAGCTATGTTTTTAAAAGTCTAATACTAGCTAAATTAGCAAAGAAATCTATCTTCTTTTAGTATAAATTCTCTCTATAAGTATAATAAAAGTTTTATTTCTTTTAAGTAAATCTTTATAAATCTATAGAATAATATATCCTAAGAATAGATGTAACCCACTAATTAGTGTTAGTATTCCTTAGAATACTAGTAATTCTCTAAGGAATACTAGGTGGATTTAAGACTTAGTAATATAATATAGAGTCTAGAAAGGTATTTATAAAAAGGTCTAATTCTATTCTAATTAATGCTATCTAAAAGGGGCATTTTATAGCTAGCGTTAAAGCTATAAAAATGCCGTTGGATTCCGTAGTGAAAACTCTACACACGTAGACTAATCAGAAGAGTCGGATTCCGCAGCTAATGTAGCCGCGAATCCGGCTCTTCCCAGCTGTGCCACGTTGTCATAGAATGCAGCGATTCCAACATAAGGAATTGTAATAATTTCGCTGTAGCATATATAACGTTAGGCCTTATTATAATTGCTATATAGAGAATTAACCCTATTTTTTCCTAGTACGCTTTTATAGTTTACTTATTAGCTTCTTCCTTATACTTTTAGTACTCTATAGCTAGGATTAGAATAGCAGGGAAAGATTTATTGCCTGCTTAACTAAATTTTTCTCTGATTTTGCTAATGTATACTTTATAGCTTAGGTAAATCCTTTATTTTTCTTTATTACAGAGCACCTAAATGCCTAGGAAAAAACACATATTGCCTTTATTCTTTAGTTTATACACGCTCTTAAGTCCTTAGATTAGCTTTTCTACCTTAGTTAATTGTTCCTTATAGAAAGCTATAATAATGTTATCTATAAAGAATATTATAAATATATTGCGCTTTTTTATATAGAATAAATAAGGCTCCTCTAGGTATACTTTAAGCCTTAGTTCTTTAAGCTTTATACTTAGCTCCTTAAACTATAATTATAGTAAGTTTTATAGTCTATACAACGCTTTAAGTAATTCTATGCATTTATTTACTATCTTAAAACCTTTAAGTAGCTCACATATTACTAGTATTAAATTTGCGCTTTGCCTTACATATAAGAATGCGTTTTTCACATTAAATTACCTTATTTTAAGATTAAACCTAGCCACTAAAGCTATAAATATTCTAAAACTATGCATAGTAAGCGTTATAGTATAGGTTTATTTAATTGTAGCCTTTTCTTATAGGTCTCCTCTTATATAAATCTAGGCTTTACATCTCTCTAGAGTTCCCTTCTTATTAAATTTATATATAAAAACCCACTTTAATAGTATTAGCCTTAATTATGCTTATAATTGCTTAATTTGCTTCTATATGCCTCTTTCCTTAAGCTTTATAATCTCTTCTTTTATTGCTTTAATCTATTACTCTTATATTAGGTAATTTATAGCTTTATAATAATTCTTTAAAGGCTCTATAAAATCTAACTAATAAACGGTTTTTAGTTATATTTTTTCTTTAAGGTAAACTCTATTCTTATTATTACACTAAGCATTAATTATAGTAAATATAGTCTTTATACTCTAGTTATTATAGTCTTTATTCTTAAGCTAATTAGGCTATAGACTTAATATTAATTTCTATAAGTAAATAATAAGGTAACAGTTAGGTCTTCTTTTATATAAAATATCCTAATTTTAAATATATCCCTTACTTTCTAGCTTCTAAAGTTAAGCGCTCTAGCGCGTTACTAGTTATACCTAAAAGCTCTCTCCTCCCTAAGTTTACTAGGGTAGTAGTATATCTTATAAGTCTTAAAGGGTAGCTAGTTCTTACTAACTCTATAATGTATTTATTTAATATATTAAGTGCTCTAAGTTATAATAATAAGCTTCTATCTTATTTAATATCTAAGTAGTTATTTTACCTTTAGTAGTAGGTTTGTTTTTATTACCTTAATTCTATATATATTATTCTAAAACTACAGAATTATCTAGGTTTTATTAACCCTTATTAATTAAGCTATATTAGCTTTTATAACTAAAGCTTATAAAAGCCTCTCCTTAGTATATAGTCTGCTCTATAACTATATAATTAAGCATTGCTTAAAGAGTTTAAAGTCTAAAAATACATTTATAGGCATCTAAAGGTGCTTTACTAGAAACCTCTATTATATTAAGCGCTTTTACCCCTAAGTTTAAACTCTCTAAGTGCTTTTATTCTATCCCTAGTAATTGCTTTAATAGTAATAGGAGGAGATTAACTTCTTTATTAAGTTCTATATCTATTTAAAGAGCTTAGAATTACGCTTCTAGCTTAGAAACTAATTATACTTTAGCGCTTTCCTTTCTTAAATTATAAAAGACTTTTTTATTAAAGGTTATATTCCTTATTATTATTACCTTCCCTAGTAAGGGGATTTATATATAATAAATTCTTAAGGCTATATAGCCCACTAAATATCTAATATAGCCTCTAGGGCTTATCTTAAAATGCTATCTATTTCTATTAGCTTTACACTCCCTTAACATTAAAAAAGCGTAGCATGTATATATATATAAGCCACTCTAATCTAGTCTTAGGTCTACTATATATGCTTTTATTAGTAAATGCATATTATTATTATTATTATTATTATTACACTAGTCAGGCTTGTGAGCCTAATACTAGTACCACTGCTACTTAAACTATATAGGAAAAACCCTAGCATAGGGAGGAAAACCTATATACAACCTTTTTCTGTGTTCCGCAGCGGAGCTATGGTGGCTCCGCGCCGGTTTTAATTATAAGAAGTGGTGCGCTGCTAGCTAAACTTAACTAGTGTTATAGGAGAGTGTATAGTGCAAAATAGGGAACTTAAGCGCTTAGCCTATTACGTAGCTTCCCTCTGCCTTTATACCTATACTATACTAGGTGCTATATTATATTATATCCTTAATATCCTTAGCTTATTAATCTTATAAGCTTTTTATAAGCTAAAACTAAAGGATATACCTTATTAAAATAAGCTACTTAGTAAAAGTAATTACTAGCTTATTATTTTTAAAAGCCTCCCTAACTTTACGCTAGTTTTATACTAAGTATACGCCTATATTAATAAGGTAAAGATAGTTAAAATTTTTATAAGAAAGTAAAACATAGTAATAGTCTTTATTATTAGCTTAATAGCTATATATTAGCAATTCTACCTTAGGAATATATTAGCTAAAAAAAAAGGTATTAAGTCTAATTTATTCTATATATATTTATATAAGCGCTATAGATTTATACTTAGTAAGGCCTAAGTAAAGGCAAATAACTTTAGTAGTAGAGGTAAAGTTAGGGTTAAGCTTTACTGCTATACAGCTAATATAAATCTAGTGCGCTTATATAGTAGTTCTTTCCTAATGCTAATAATCCTTTTATTTTAAAGTAAGTGCTTTAGTTAAGGATAGTTTTAATAGGTAGTTATAGGGTTAGTTTAGGAATAGTATATAGTCTAGGTAGATATTTTACTATAGCAGGTGTCTATATTCTTAGCGTGCTAGTCTGCGTTAGAGTTAAGCCACTATTATAGCGTATACACTATGTATTTACTTAGCTATTCTATTAGCCTTTATTTATTAATAAAAGTATAGTAAATAGTAGTTAAGGTAGAGGTTAATTAGAGCTACTACTGCTTTAGTTTTAACTAAGGTATATAGTATAGCCTTAAAGGTACTAGTTACTATTCTTAGGCACTTAGTCTATTTAGAAATAAACGCCTTAGCTATGCCCTATGCTTTGCTGCTAATATTAGTAGGGGTATAGTGTAATCCTACGCTATATATAATAATACTTTAAATAACCTATATATATAGGAGCCTTATATTATATAGTAAGCATCCCTAAGTTAAAGCTACTAGTAATATAAGAGTAAGCTACTATTATAATAGTTTTATTTTAACCTAGTTTTAGTATGCTTTTTAATAGAGTTTATAATAAACCTATACTTTAAGGAAGCGGGTAGATTAAACTAGTTATACTATATTAGTGCTAAGCTAGACTAGTATTATAATAGTAGTGTGTTATTTAGTAAAGTATATAAGTTTACTCTTTCCTAAGTTAAACTTAAGGCTTAATTCCTTAAACCACTTTTAGTAAATTAACTATATAGTTTTAAGGTAATTCTATATCTCCTCTACTGTTTATCTATATACTAATATATTTATATTATTAGAAAATCCTATAATAAGCGTAGATTATACTACTTAAAGCTTTATATATAATAGGGTAATATAAAGTAGGAATAGAATAGGAGAGATAGGTAACCCCTATAGTACCCCTATAGTTATAAGTAGGGGGCTTATAGATTTATTATTAAAAAAAAGGCTAGCTATATATTTAGTAGTAAAGGAGCGGGTCTATGCTATAATCTATATAGGGATACTAGTAGTAATAAGGGTATAAGATAACTGCTTATAATAAATAGTGTTAAAGGCTGCTAATATATCTAACTAAAGTAGTAATATAATACCGCTATAGTGCTATGCTGCTTACACTAATTCTATTAAGATACTTAGCGTAACTTCTATTAATCTATTTACCCTATTACCTATTTATAAATTAAGTAATGCCCTACCTAATTTAGCTATAAGGGTAAGCTAGCTTACTACTACTACTTTTAATACCTTTTTAATAACGCTAAAAAGTAAGATAGGGCGCTAGGCTCTTACTCTCTATTATTCTACTAGGGTTTTGCTTAGTTTATATAGAATAACTACTTTTGCCTTTTAGAATAGCGCTAGGTAGTAGCTAATATAGTAGTATATATTAAGTAAGTATGTAAGGGTTTTAGCTAGGGGCTTGCTATATACTTTAAGGTAGTTAGCTAGAAGTTTATTAAGTTTAGGTACCTTTTAACTTACTAGGCTTTTAATAATACTATAGATTTTATTAGTATTAAAGTGGTTCTCTATTAGGAACGTTATAGCATTAAGGTAGTTATTAAGGTTATTTAGTATATTATTTAGCTAGGCCTAGGAGGAAGGGAAGAAATAGTTAGCTAGTATAGCTACTTTCTTTTAATATAATTTAGTAATAGTAGTGTTTAGTCCCTTACCTTAAATAAGGGTTAGGATTTACTATTATTCTAGTAGTAGTCTACTATAGAGCTATACCTAGCGCTTAAGTTTCTATAGGCTTCCTTAGTATATAGTTACTGCCTTAATAGTAAAGCGCTAGGCACTACACTATTTATTACTAATAACTTAGTTCTATATTTAGGCTATATTAGTAGTAAGTTATTAGTTCTTCTTAGTATAAAAGGTCTACTACTGCCTTAGTGCTTTCTTTACATTCTAAGTAGCTTCTTTAGTATAGTAGTTCCATTATAGATTTAGCCTAGAGCTGCCTTAGGGTTCCCTTAGGACTACTAAATCTATAATAGCTTAAAGCTTAGTTATTATCTATTCTATATAATTATTAACTTCTATTAGTATATAAAGTAGAGGTTTAGTAAGTTTATAGCGGAACTGCATTGCTACCTTAGCTATTATAAGATTATTTTTTATATATAGCTACTTAAAATAAAGTAGATAGTTACTGCCTAGCTTTAGATTAGCGCTAATGTAGATTAACTATAGTATATAGTTAGATCTAGTAAGGTTTAGTCCTTCTAGGAATTTAACTTCTATATTGTTAATAACCTATATATAGTTAATAGTGCTATCCCTTTTACCTTATATTCTTTAGGTTACTTTGCCCTATAGTGTTATAAGTCTAAGCTACTACTATATTGCTATTATAAGGAGTATATTGCTCCTTATTAAGGTTTATTTATAGCAGTCTTAAAGTAAGTAGTATTAGTTAAAGTCTTTAATAAAAATACTATAGTTTAAAGGTAGGGCTATTATAAAGTTAAGGAGGGGTAATGTTTAATTAGGTTTATAGGTAGAGGAGTATATTAAATAGATGTAGTATCCTACTAGTGTTATTAAGTACTAATCCTTGCCTATATACGTTAACTATGCCTTAGCTCTATGCTAGTAGTTTATATAAATTATAGTTTAGCTACTCTAAGTAGTAAGTTAAAAGCAGCTAAGGCTAGGGTTAAGTAGTTTGCTATCTATAGTTCCTAGCTTCTATATTGCTATTACATTAGCTTTAGGTTAGGTTTCTAGCGCTAGATATATAAGGTAGGTTTTCTTCTATATATTCTAGTATATAACCTTTATTATATACTCTATATAGTGTGTTGTATTAGGCTTAGCTTGTTTAGTGCTATAGTAGCTATAGGTTATTAACTTAGAAAGGCCTTTATAATAGCTTATAAGCGCTATATTAACTTTAGTTTAGTATTAGGAAGGTAGGTATATAGCCTACTAACTTACTTCTATAGTAAAGCCTTCTATAATAGTAGGTTGCTTATATCTCTCCTTTAGCTATAGCTAAATATCTCTATCTAACTATCTTTCTTTAGTATAGGAGGTTTAGTAAAGGCTAGGGGCTATATTAAGTATATAGCGTGTGTACAGTTCTATTGTTTATTAGTAATATTATATATATAAAACTATATAGGGTAAGGTCCTAAGCAGTTAATATAGCGTTCCTATATAGCTCCTAATAGCGCTAGGTATAATTATTTACTCTCCTTATACTAACTAAATATATAGTGGCTATACCTTAGGGGTAATATATAGTGTATGGCTATATAGCTAAATTTAAAGCACCTAAAGCATTATTAGGGATAGATAGTGTTATTATAAGGCTTAGCTTTAAATATCTTAGCTTTATAAATAATTCTAATATAGCATAGCCTATTTACTATATTAACTCTATTAATAGTAATAATTAAGGGGGATTAGGTTATAATGCTATATAGCTTCTATACTATAACCTTTATTAGACCCTGCCTATTAACTATAATTATATTTTAAAGGATATTATCCTTCTCTTAGTTCTATATATAGTGTATAGAAAAGCCCTTAATAATAATACTAAATATACATTAGTTTAGCATTACTTCTAAACTAAAAGTAGTGCTAACCTAAGCTATATTATTAGTATAAAGCTTAGTAGTATCCTAGAATATAATTATAGTGTTACTACTATAGAGGTAATATGCTACTATAGTAGTATTAGTATTAATAGCTTAGTTAATAGTAGTAATAGTTTCTTTAGGTAAGTAGTTTTATATAGCTTTAGTTATTATATTACTTTTAATAATAGTTTTATAGTAAATATAAGGCAGTACTACTACTATTATAGCTTAAATCTATTAAGTAGGCAGTTAAGTAATGCCTTTAGTAGTAATATTAGCCTAGCTTAGGGCTATTATATTCCTAGCGCTAATAGCCTTTTTTATTACTTATTTAATAACTTCTTCTAAGTTTTTAACTATAATAGGCTTATTAAGTAATAATAAGGTTAATACTATTAATGTTTTAGTGTAGGTCTAAGGTATAAGGAGGCTACATTAGGTATACGTTAAGGCTGTATTATTAATATAAAGAATAATATTCTATACACTCTCTAGCACTATAGCTAGTATAAGTTTAGCTATTTTATTATATTTAATAGTAAGGTAGTTTAGTATTTACTTATATATAGGTAGTAATATAAGAGTAACTTAAGGCACTATTAATATAAAGCTACCCTATCCTATAAGTAGGTAGTAGCAGCTCTATATAAGGCTATAATTCCTACTATTAATATTTATTAGTATTACTTTATCTACTACGCCTACGCTTTAGTACTAATACGCTATTAGAGATAGGGTAAAACGGATACAGCAATTCTTTTTCTACACTTTTTAAGAGGTTTAGAGTCGGTTCCGCGTCGCTACAGCGGTGCGGGCGAATTCGCGAAAAGTAATTCCTAAATTAGATATAAATATAGTAAGCGGACTAAAGCACTATTTAGCAGGAGGCTGTATGTATAAGAATTCGCTATTCTTAGCCGATTAAATGCATATTATTATAGAACTAGCTCTTAAGGACTTTAATAGGCGTTTTCTACTCTAATTGCTATATTAGACTTATATTATATAGAAAAGCTATAGCCTATATGCTTTCTAACTATAGGTTTAGTAGAAGCCCTACACTATAGAGCATAGTAATAGACTTTATTATAATTATTTAATTCGCTCTTTTTATATTTCTATTTAGCTTATAAGTATATAGTAGAGGGCACTCTAATTCTATACCTTTAGATCGCGCCTACGCTTAGAATACTATATAGCCTTACTCTAAAATTACTACTCTTTTATTATCCTACCTATATCTTATAATTAAGAGTCTAAATTACCTTAATACCTATTATTTAAAGTAAACTAATATATTAAAAACTATCTTAAGGGTCTTATTAAAAAGTATATATATTTATATTATCTTACTATACTTATCTTTAAAAATAAGCAGCTACTTTATACTATTAAAGCTCTTTAGGTAATCTTAAAGATCCTAGTAAATACACTAAAAAGGCCTAGAAGCCTGCCTTTTTAGTTATTTTTATAAGATTACGCATTTAGTATATATAAGCGCATAGGCATTATAGTCTTTACGCTCTATTCCTTAAATTCACATACCCCTTATATATAAAGCAAGCTTACTTAGAGTATCTTTGCCTAGGTAGCTAGATTATAAATACTAAATCTCTTCTTTATTAGTATATAGTAAGCTTAGGTCTCTGCTAGAATACTAGCGCTATAAGCTATAT